>JAPMUY010003442.1:0-26833 GCA_026901105.3 Galaxias olidus
GCATGATCTATGAGACACACACACACACACACACACACACACACACACACACACACACACACACACACACACACACACACACACACACACACACACACACACACACACACACAGACAGACAGTAACATGAACGACCAGCTTAAACAATGGTAGCCCCTCTAATTCTCTGATTCTCCGCCTCCTCTTCCTCTTCCTTCTTTATGGAAAGTATGAGGAAGTGTGGGATTTCATAAAGGTGATATGATATTGACCAATGATTTGGAGGACTGATTACTTTGCTGGTCTCCTTGGCCACACACACACACAGGCAGAGGACCTCTAAATTATGTAGGCGGGCGGGAGAGGATTGTTATGTTTGTGAGGGTTCCCCTAAGTCATCTATGTGGTGGACAGGGCTGAGGGAATAGAGGAGAGGAGAGGAGAGGAGAGGAGAGGAGAGGATTGTTACATTTGTGAGGGTTCCCCTAAGTCATCTATGTGGGGGACAGGGCTGAGGGAAGAGAGAGGAGAGGAGAGGAGAGGAGAGGAGAGGAGAGGAGAGGAGAGAGTAAAGGTGGTGTGTGTGTCCCAGATTCCTCATGCCTGTCTCCCTGCCTCTCTGCCTGCCTGTCTCCCTGCCTCTCTGTCTGCCTGTCTACCTGCCTGTATGTCTGCCTGTCTCCCTGCCTCTCTGTCTGCCTGTCTCCCTGCCTGTATGTCTGTCTGCCTCTCTGCCTGCCTGTCTCCTTGCCTGCCTGTCTCAATGGTGACAACTGCTGGCCACAGGAGAATGAAGCGATGATGGGTATTAGAACGTGGTAGATCCGCTGGTGGGGAAACGCATTTGGTGCAACAGGGCAGAGACTGAAACGTGACATAAGGAACTTATGATGTGACAATATGTACTGTATATAACATAAATTATAACACATTGTACAGACACATGCAGTGGTCATTTGAGCATATTTTCAATTTCCAACTAACAAATAAAAACTCTAAATAGTGTAGGTAATTAATTATGAACCCAGATGAGGATCAGACTTTGTGCTGCTGCCTAGTACACAGGTCTCACTTGAAAAAGAGGTTTTTAATCTCAACGTGATTTTCTTGGTTAAATAAAGGTTTCATAAATTAATATAAAGAATGTGGGGAGAACAGTTCTGTGCAGCCCTGTGGTTACTTCGAGAATTAAAACATTTGTCCCGTTCCTCCTTATTCAAAGAAAACATCTTAAATGGGGGGCATCCCAATTCAAATTATGATAACCAATAAATAAACGTATGAGCCCCTTCAGTGGAACTGGCACTAGGCTATAGGCATACACCTGACCTGCTACTTCAGCGGTTTCAACACGAGAAGGCAAAGGATCACACAAAAACTAGTTCACCAAAATATTGAGATAGCAAAGCAAAAAGCCAATGTATTTAATGAGAAATTAAGTCTACAAAGAACTACTACTAGAACAAAGATAGTGACTAAAATAACATTTAGAGGTATAAAATACACGAGAGAACAAATAGGAAATTGACTGAAGCGTTTAACAGTTCACTGGATCAATAGATGGCAACGCTTTGAGCTCGCGCCTAGTCATAGGTCCAAGACCAGACTCCCGGGCATGCGCAGACCAGCGAGTTCCGTATGTTGTCGCTGTCACAACTCCGAGAAGATCAGACTATAGCACGGAGGTAAGACATTAATTATTTCATATCCCAACCACCGAGTTCCCGCATCTAGCTTTCTAAAACACGACCAGACACTCCATGACCGACGGGACTCTGAGGATTTGGAGTAGGATTTTAGAATATCCGTGTGGTTGTTGCCAACCAGCGTCATGCGTGTTGGTGGCGGGGAGATGTAGCCTTTCTCTCGCTAATCTCTCCTGTTTTCTTTCAGCCAACATAATAATAATTTAACCTCACTCCCCTACACCATCCACCTCCCCCATGCTTCTCCAACTGTTGACACTGGCGATGTGATATTTGTTAGATATTGTTTGCTGTTTTGTTGCTCAAAGGTTTTCTTCAACACAGTGTGTTGTAGCCGATACTAGCCCCACTCAACAGCGAGAAAACATTTTTTTAATTGGTTTCTCTGCATTGAAATTATTTTTTTATTGATAAGTTTATCATCGAGGGGTTTAAGACGAATGCCTATAACATATGGGTTTCACTTTTGATCTAATGGTTTGGCTAAAATGTTGTTTTTTATTTAGCCTTTGGCGCCGCTTGTAGCAGGCTTGTTAAAAATATAAATATAACTTTTTATAGCTGGTAGTTCCTTCCGAATTATTTAAAAATATATATATTATTTGTTTAGTTATTATTTAAATTGACGGTGTTTAGCCCCTTTTTGAGAGAACAACTACAGTAAAAAAAAAATGTAAAAACTATTTCCCAGCCCCCAGTGCAGACGTCACAGGCCTTGTAATGTATATCAAGTGCTATTACGTATTTCAAATATTATTCAAATATTCAACAGTGTCGTTTCCGCGGAGTTGGATCGTCTTGCCTGTAGAACGTCTTACAGGGGGTGAACTCTTCGACCCGCTCGGTTTAGGTTTAGGCTTAAGTGGTAGTATAATATCGCGTCTGTCGCTCTATTTCCTGCCCGAATTATGTTGGTTACTACTCAGACACTAACCCAGATTAAACAAGGCAGTATAAACCAATCAATGCTTCAACTAGTTTAGGCATATAACATATTGATAACTATCAATAGATCATATTGATTACCATCAATGGATCATAGTAATTACTAGCAATATAACGTTTTGATTATTACCAATATATCAAATGTATTATTACTAATGGAACATATTAAAGTATAACTCCTATGATATGCTGGCAAACAAAGGAAGCTACATGCCTCCATAAGGTTTAAACAACAACACAGTGAAAGAATGCTAGTAGTAGGAGGCCACATGCCTTTGTATGGTCGGCCTTAGACAACAACCAGTGGTGGACGCAGTACAAGCATCCTGTACTAGAGTAAAAGTACTAGAGTAAAAGTACTAGAGTAAAAGTACAGATACCCTTGCTAAATATGACTACACTAAAAGTACAATTCAATTTCAATTTCACCTTGAATCAAAGTACAAAAGTAGGCTACCTGCTTTTAAAAGTATCCAAAATTAAAAGTACCATTACATGTTATGTTTGTCAGGGGTTGCTGATATGACAAACCTCATTTTATATTTTATACTTATGGATGGATGGATACTTCTACAGTAGGCAAACTTTCCTATTTATAAAGAAGTAGACCCTAACCCTGAACACCATAGACTCTAACCACAGCAGACCCTAACCCTGACCACCATAGACCCTAACCACAGCAGACCCTAACCCTGACCACAGCAGACCCTAACCCTGACCACCATAGACCCTAACCCTGACCACAGTAGACCCTAACCCTGACCACCATAGACCCTAACCCTGACCACCATAGACCCTAACCCTGACCACAGCAGACCCTAACCCTGACCACCATAGACCCTAACCCTGACCACAGCAGACCCTAACCCTGACCACCATAGACTCTAACCACAGCAGACCCTAACCCTGACCACCATAGACCCTAACCACAGCAGACCCTAACCCTGACCACCATAGACCCTAACCCTGACCACCATAGACCCTAACCCTGACCACAGCAGACGCTAACCCTGACCACAGCAGACGCTAACCCTGACCACCATAGACCCTAACCCTGACCACCATAGACCCTAACCCTGACCGCAGCAGACCCTAACCCTGACCACCATAGACCCTAACCCCGACCACAGCAGACGCTAACCCTGACCACCATAGACCCTAACCCTGACCACCATAGACCCTAACCCTGACCACAGCAGACCCTAACCCTGACCACAACAGACCCTAACCCTGACCACCATAGACCCTAACCCTGACCACAGCAGACCCTAACCCTGACCACCATAGACCCTAACCTTGACCACAGCAGACCCTAACCCTGACCACCATAGACCCTAACCCTGACCACAGCAGACCCTAACCCTGACCACCATAGACCCTAACCACATAGACCCTAACCCTGACCACCAAAGACCCTAACCCTGACCACAGCAGACCCTAACCCTGACCACCATAGACCCTAACCCTGACCACCATAGATCCTAACCCTGACCACAGCAGACCCTAACCCTGACCACAGCAGACCCTAACCCTGACCACCATAGACCCTAACCCTGACCACCATAGACCCTAACCCTGACCACAGCAGACCCTAACCCTGACCACCATAGACCCTAACCCTGACCACAACAGACCCTAACCCTGACCACAGCAGACCCTAACCCTGACCACAGCAGACCCTAACCCTGACCACCATAGACCCTAACCCTGACCACCATACACCCTAAACATGACCACAGCAGACCCTAACCCTGACACCATAGACCCTAACCCTGACCACAACAGACCCTAACCCTGACCACAGCAGACCCTAACCCTGACCACAGCAGACCCTAACCCTGACCACCATAGACCCTAACCCTGACCACCATAGACCCTAACCCTGACCACAGCAGACCCTAACCCTGACCACCATAGACCCTAACCCTGACCACAACAGACCCTAACCCTGACCACCATAGACCCTAACCCTGACCACAACAGACCCTAACCCTGACCACCATAGTTTCAGGCAGAGAGGAGGGGTCAGAGAGCAGTAGAGTTAGTTTCAGGCAGAGAGGAGGGGTCAAAGGCAGCTCAGAGATGCTGGTTATTGAGGTCAGAATGAGCTTTGTGTTGACATGATATTGTTGTGTTGAATAGCAGAAACATGTTTAAGATTATCTTAAAATGGCGGCGTTTAAAGCCTTATCCTCTCTAAAGAGGAGAAACAGCCTTTTGTTGTTTCACTGTTTCTTTGTTTGATGGTGTCACTGGTTTAAATCTTAAATTCAGAGCTGAATCAGTGTGCCTGCCTGCCTGTCTGTCTGTCTGTCTGCCTGTCTCCTCTGGGTTAGAGTAGAGCAGACCTCTGGGTTAGAGTAGAGCAGACCTCTGGGTTAGAGTAGAGCAGACCTCTGGGTTAGAGTAGAGCAGACCTCTGGGTTAGAGTAGAGCAGACCTCTGGGTTAGAGTAGAGCAGACCCCTGGGTTAGAGTAGAGCAGACCTCTGGGTTAGAGTAGAGCAGACCTCTGGGTTAGAGTAGAGCAGACCTCTGGGTTAGAGTAGAGCAGAGGTTAGATGAAGGTTTCAGCAGTGTAATGTTAGCAGCACTATGGCTTCCTTTTCAATTGGAGGTGAGGGAGGCGGAATGGGTTTCGTTCTGAGCTTCAAACCTCAAACATTCACGCTAAGTCATGGCAAAAGACAAATTTCACCTTTGAGTTGGCTTCCTTTGTAAAACATTTCCAGACATCCGACGGCATTTCTGTTCAAAAAGTTACGACGCTGTTGAATTAAACTTTGGTGTCTAGCGCAGATATATGTAATCAAAACATGAAGATTAAAAGTAGGTTACAATATCATTAAAACCTTCTTTTTTTCCATTGATGGATCGTACCCATAAGAGAGAAATGCATCGATGCTTTAAAAGCTGATATCCTCCCAGCCCTCCATTAATATTATAACCATGTTGTGGTACATTAATAGTATAAGCATGTTGTGGTACATTAATATTATAAGCATGTTGTGTTACATTAATAGTATAAGCATGTTGTGGTACATTAATATTATAAGCATGTTGTGGTACATTAATATTATAAGCATGTTGTGGTACATTAATATTATAACCATGTTGTGTTACATTAATAGTATAACCATGTTGTGTTACATTAATAGTATAACCATGTTGTGTTACATTAATAGTATAACCATGTTGTGTTACATTAATAGTGTAACCATGTTGTGTTACATTAATAGTATAACCATGTTGTGTTACATTAATAGTATAACCATGTTGTGTTAAATTAATAGTATAACCATGTTGTGGTACATTAATAGTATAAGCATGTTGTGGTACATTAATAGTATAAGCATGTTGTGGTACATTAATAGTATAAGCATTTTGTGTTACATTAATAGTATAAGCATGTTGTGTTACATTCATAGTATACGCATGTTGTGTTACATTAATAATATAAGCATGTTGTGTTACATTAATAGTATAACCATGTTACGTTACATTAATAGTATAAGCATGTTGTGTTACATTAATAGTATAAGCATGTTATGGTGTTGCCTCCATTGGTTTGTCTCAGTGGTTAATAACATGTCTGATGAGGAACTCTCTGCCATTGGTCTGTTCCATGCAGGGAAAACCTTGACTAGAATGTGATTAGCTGATGGGGATGGCCGCTATACAGAGGAGTTCCTGATTGGCTGAAGTGGACTGTGGTAACGGTAACCAGGGTAAGGCTTGTGATGAGGTGTCTGTAAGCACCAGGAGGGGCAGGGTGACTGTGTGTTTCTGACTGTCCTGTTGTTGTGTAAGCACCAGGAGCGGTAGGGTGACTGTCCTGTTATTGTGTAAGCACCAGGAGGGGTAGGGGGACTGTCCTGTTATTGTGTAAGCACCAGGAGGGGTAGGGTGAGGGGGGCGGGGGGGGGGGGGTGTGATGCAAACAAAGGACCGGAAACAAAAAAGCCTGAGTGGATCAAAAGGACTATCGTCAACGGGTGAGACTTTCCCCTGAAACCACAGACTGACCAAAGACCTCCCCAGACTGACCAAAGACCTCCCCAGACTGACCAAAGACCTCCCCAGGCTGGCCAAAGACCTCCCCAGACTGACCAAAGACCTCCCCAGACTGGCCAAAGACCTCCACAGACTGGCCAAAGACCTCCCCAGACTTACCAAAGACCTCCCCAGACTGGCCAAAGACCTCCACAGGCTGGCCAAAGACCTCCCCAGACTAACCAAAGACCTCCCCAGACTGGCCAAAGATCTCCCCAGACTGACCAAAGACCCCCACAGACTGACCAAAGACCTCCCTAGACTGACCAAAGACCTCCCCAGACTGACCAAAGACTTCCACAGACTTTGTAGCAAGCGATCTCTACCATAGAACTGGAAAAAACACTCAGGTTCAGGTTTACTTTATTTGTACCCGTAGGTAGATTTGTTTTGCAAATAAAAGAATATATAACATCCCTTTTAAAACACATTTTACAGACAGCACAAATACAAGCACAAACATGATAAAAAAAAATCGCATATGACCTTTTTCTTTGAGGGTCAGATGTTGGGTTGAGTCAGTACTGAGAGGGTTAACCGTCTCAGATGTTGGTTTGAGTCAGTACCGAGAGGGTTAACTCTCTCAGATGTTGGTTTGAGTCAGTACTGAGAGGGTTAACTCTCTCAGATGTTGGTTTGAGTCAGTACTGAGAGGGTTAACCGTCTCAGATGTTGGTTTGAGTCAGCACTGAGAGGGTTAACTGTCTCAGATGTTGGTTTGAGTCAGTACTGAGAGGGTTAACCGTCTCAGATGTTTGTTTGAGTCAGCACTGAGAGGGTTAACTGTCTCAGATGTTGGTTTGAGTCAGTACTGAGAGGGTTAACTGTCTCAGATGTTGGTTTGAGTCAGCACTGAGAGGGTTAACTGTCTCAGATGTTGGTTTGAGTCAGTACTGAGAGGGTTAACTGTCTCAGATGTTGGTTTGAGTCAGTACTGAGAGGGTTAACTGTCTCAGATGTTGGTTTGAGTCAGCACTGAGAGGGTTAACTGTCTCAGATGTTGGTTTGAGTCAGTACTGAGAGGGTTAACTGTCTCAGATGTTGGTTTGAGTCAGTACTGAGAGGGTTAACTGTCTCAGATGTTGGTTTGAGTCAGCACTGAGAGGGTTAACTGTCTCAGATGTTGGTTTGAGTCAGTACTGAGAGGGTTAACTGTCTCAGATGTTGGTTTGAGTCAGCACTGAGAGGGTTAACTGTCTCAGATGTTGGTTTGAGTCAGTACTGAGAGGGTTAACCGTCTCAGATGTCGGGTTGAAGCCACCCAACTGTTGTCGTTATTGTTTTGACGATGATGTAATGATTGTTTTGTTATTTCAGGAGAGACCCAAAGAAGAGCCAGCCATAATGAAAAATAAGGTCACCAGCAGCACCCAAGGTGACACACACACACACACACGCACACACACACACACACACACACACACACACACACACACACACACACACATACAGTGAGCAATAAGAAGGGCCTGTGGTTTGGGTTAGTGACTGATATGACTGTAAATATAACAATAATAATACAGATAGTGTGTTTATTACAGTGGTTTTATTATTATTATTATTATTATTATAATATTAATGATGTGTGTGTTCAGTGAGCAATAAGAAGAGCCCGTGGTCCTGGGATCAGTACTTGGAGGAGGAGGGCGCACTGGCCGCCCCCCTAACACTGTTCACACAGGTAACATACACACACACACACACACACACACACAAACTAATACACACACACGCGCACACACACACACACACACACACACACACGCACACACACACTAATACACACACAGGAGGAGGAGGATAGATTTTTTTGGACATCTGTTGCTTTCAATGCAGCAACAGCCGTTTCTATGGAAACCCTGCCATGGCTGCCGGTACTCCAAGTGACGACCACAGACTTTGTGCTCCTCTGTTAGTGTTTAGAAAAACCACACAGGAGTCTGTCTCTGTTAGTGTTTAGAAAAACCACACAGGAGTCTGTCTCTGTTAGTGTTTAGAAAAACCACACAGGAGTCTGTCTCTGTTAGTGTTTAGAAAAACCACACAGGAGTCTGTCTCTGTTAGAAGCTGTGACTCCTGTCTCTGTAGTGAACAGCTTTAACTCACTAAGCAGGGCAACAGCATCCGTATTAAGTACACTAAGCAGGGCAACAGCATCCGTATTAAGTACACTAAGCAGGGCAACAGCATCCGTATAAAGTACACTAAGCAGGGCAACAGCATCCGTATTAAGTACACTAAGCAGGGCAACAGCATCCGTATAAAGTACACTAAGCAGGGCAACAGCATCCGTATAAAGTACACTAAGCAGGGCAACAGCATCCGTATTAAGTACACTAAGCAGGGCAGCAGCATCCATATTAAGTACACTAAGCAGGGCAACAGCATCCATATTAAGTACACTAAGGGCAGCAGCATCCATATTAAGTACACTAAGCGGGGCAACATCATCCATATTAAGTACACTAAGGGCAACAGCATCCATATTAAGTACACTCAGCAGGGCAACAGCATCCGTATTAAGTACACTAAGCAGGGCAACAGCATCCGTATTAAGTACACTAAGCAGGGCAACAGCATCCGTATTAAGTACACTAAGGGCAACAGCATCCATATTAAGTACACTAAGCAGGGCAGCAGCATCCGTATTAAGTACACTAAGCAGGGCAACAGCATCCGTATTAAGTACACTAAGCAGGGCAACAGCATCCGTGTCAAGTACACTAAGCAGGGCAACAGCATCCGTATCAAGTACACTAAGGGCAACAGCATCCGTATCAAATACACAAAGCAGGGCAACAGCATCCGTATTATGTACACGAAGCAGGGCAGCAGCATCCGTATCAAGTACACTAACCAGGGCAGCAGCATCCATAGCATGCTAGGGTTAGGGTTACTTTGATAGGTAGAGGGTTAAGGTTAGGGTTACATTGACAAGGATAGGGTTAAGGTTAGGGTTACTTTGACAGGGATAGGGTTAAGGTTAGAGTTACTCTGATAGGTAGAGAGTTAAGGCTAGAGTTACTTTGATAGGTACTATGGTATCCTAGATATTTTTTATAGATATGGTATTCCTAATGTAATGATATCATTCTGTGCATGCCAATATATTTGATAAGCGGTCAAAATACGTTGATCAATATGATAATATGATAGATACATTAAAGTGTATGACGCTGTTCTATATATGTGTGTGTGTGTGTGTGTGTGTGTGTGTGTGTGGGGGGGGGGGGGGGTTCTATATATATGTGTGTGTGTGTGTGTGTGTGTGTGTGTGTGTGTGCGTGTGTGTGTGTGTGTGTGTGTGTGTGTGTGTGTGTGTGTGTGTGTGTGTGTGTGTGTGTGTGCGTGTGTGTGTGTGTCGCCCCTAGGCCCAGGCGTTCCCCTCCGATAAGAACGGCTTCAAGGTGGGCATGAGACTAGAAGGCATCGACCCTCTCCATCCTTCCATGTTCTGTGTGCTGTCAGTGGCCGAGGTAACACACACACACACACACACACACACACACACACACACACACTGACCCTAACCCTCTCCATCCTTCCATGTTCTGTGTGCTGTCAGTGGCCGAGGTAACACACACACACACACACACACACACACACACACACACACACACACACTGACCCTAACCCTCTCCATCCATCCATCCACTGGTTGAATCAATTATGGTCAATTATGTCTTTTAGGATTACACTAACCCAACACTAACCCAACACTAACCCAACCCTTAAGCCTGCTTTATACTTCTGCGTTGGCACATCTGCCAGCATTCACGTCCGTCTGTGCTGAAATTCAGACAGCAGTTTGCCCGCATTTTGACCAGCTTTTTACCCTCGCGAGGATCTTTGAGGGGGCCTGGGAGTATGCCAATCCGGTCTACACGTGTTTTGTGGATTTTGAGAAGGCGTATGATCGGGTTCCCCGGGAGATACTGTGGGAGGTGCTGCGAGAGTATGGGGTGAGGGGGTCTCTACTTAGGGCCATCCAATCTCTGTACTCCCAAAGCGAGAGCTGTGTCCGGGTCTTTGGCAGTAAGTCGGACTCGTTTCCGGTGAGGGTTGGCCTCTTCCAAGGCTGCGCTTTGTCACCTATCCTGTTTGTGGTATTCATGGACAGGATCTCACGGCGTAGCCGCGGGGGAGGTGGGCTGCGGGTTGGTGGGCAGAGGATTGCATCACTGCTGTTTGCAGATGATGTGGTCCTGATGGCATCATCAGTCTGCGACCTGCAGCACTCATTGGATCGGTTTGCAGCCGAGTGTGAAGCGGCTGGGATGAGGATCAGCACCTCCAAATCTGAGGCCATGGTTCTCAGCAGGAAACCGATGGATTGTCTACTCCAAGTAGGGAATGAGTCTTTACCCCAAGTGAAGGAGTTCAAGTATCTCGGGGTCTTGTTCTCGAGTGAGGATAAAATGGAACGAGAGATGGGCCGGAGAATTGGAGCAGCGGGTGCGGTGTTGCAGTCGCTTTATCGCACCGTTGTGACGAAGAGAGAGCTGAGCCAGAAGGCAAAGCACTCAATCTACCGGTCTATCTTCATTCCTACTCTCACCTATGGTCATGAAGGGTGGGTCATGACCGAAAGAACGAGATTGCGGATACAAGCGGCGGAAATGGGTTTCCTCCGGAGGGTGGCTGGCATCTCCCTTAGGGATAGGGTGAGAAGTTCAGCCATTCGTGAGGGACTCGGAGTAGAGCCGCTGCTTCTTTGCGTAGAAAGGAGCCAGTTGAGGTGGTTCGGGCATCTAGTAAGGATGCCACCTGGCCGCCTCCCTAGGGAGGTGTTCCAGGCACATCCAGCTGGGCGGAGGCCGCGGGGCAGACCTAGGACCAGGTGGAGGGATTATATCTCCACACTGGCCTGGGAACGCCTTGGAATCCCCCAGTCAGAGCTGGTTAATGTGGCCCGGGAAAGGGAAGTTTGGGATGCCCTGCTGGAACTGCTACCTCCGCGACCCGACCCCGGACAAAGCGGATGAAGATGGAGATGGAGAGAGGAGTTTGCCCGCATGCCTCCACAGGTTCACAAGGAGGCAGTGTCACACACTAATCCAGAATGTACCGAAAAAAACGTTGAAGAAACACGGATCAGCAACGTTAGGGACAGTCACTATTGTTGTAGTAGTTTTGCAGAGGGGTTGTACAAATGTGTGTTTGCCTTGTCTGCGAGTTGCCCTTCAAACTGCTCCATTGTTGTTTAAATGGCGACCTGTGTGTGTTTTCAATCCGATATATTACCAGACATCTTCTCGCCTTCCATTTTCGCTCAGCCAATCAGTGGTGGTGTGACACACAGGGGAAGAAGCTTAGCGCGACACTCTGTTAGGATTTGGGAGGACTCCCTGTTTTTGCGTCTGCGGACCTCTGCAAGCCACGCTTTCACTGAAACCCCTTCTCTGCGTAGCTACAGAGACATTTAAGTGCATCTTCACAAAGTATAAACCAGGCTTAACCCACCCAGCCCTACTTAAGCCCTAACCCAGCCCTAACCCTGCCCTAACCCAGCCCTAACCCAACCCTAATCCTGGCCTAACCCAGCCCTAACCCAGCTCTACACCAGCCTTAACCCAGCCCTACAACAGCCCTAACCCAGCCCTGACCCAGCCCTATCCCAGCCCTAACCCAGCCCTTTCCCAGCCCTACACTAGCCATAACCCAGCTCTAACCCAGCCCTGACCCAGCCCTAACCCAGCCCTACAACAGACCTACAACAGCCCTAACCCAGCCCCATCCCAGCCCTACACTAGCCAAAACCCAGCCCTACACCCAGCCCTAACCCAGCCCTACACCCAGCCCTAACCCATCCCTAACCCAGCCCTAACCCAGCCCTAATCCAGCCCTCATCCTCACAGGTAATTGGTTACCGACTACGTCTCCATATCGACGGCTACTCCGAGTGCTATGACTTCTGGATAAACGCAGACTCTCCAGATATCAGACCTGTCGGCTGGTGTCATGGCAACGCACACACGCTTCACCCTCCCAAAGGTGGACGCACCCACACATACACACACTCTATTCTTCCAAAATCAGTTTCATAGTTTAATGTATTTTAAAAAGGCTGTGTGCTTGTTATACCATTTTTCTTGTTAAATCTGTCTTAAATTATACTTTGCCATCTTAGACAGCCTCTCTATCGCCTCCTACAGGATACACTGTGTTTGACTGGGACAATTACCTGGAGACCTGCTGTGCACAGGCAGCCCCAGACAGCCTGTTCAAACCAGCCGTACGTATTATTATTATTATTATTATTATTATTATTATTATTATTATTATTATTATTATTATTAATAATAATAATAATAAAAATAAGATTATTAAAAATTATATTATTATATTATAGATATGTGTATAATTATACACCACACTGCCTTTTTAAACCAGGCGTATGTAGTGGTGGTGGTGCTGATGGTGGTGGTAGTAATCGTATGTAGTAGTAGTAGCAGTATATGGAGCAGTAGTGGTAGTAGCCATATGTAGTAGTAGTAGTAGTAGTGGTGGTGGTGGTGGTGGTGGTGGTAGTTGTAGTAGTGGTGGTGGTGGTAGCAGCACCACACAGCCTCTTTAAACCAGCCGTATGTAGTAGTAGTAGTAGTAGTGATAGTAGTAGTGGTAGTAGTTGTAGTGATAGTGATAGTAGTAGTAGTAGTGGTAGTGGTGGTGGTGGTAGTTGTAGTGGTAGTGGTGGTAGTGGTGGTAGTGGTAGTTGTAGTGGTAGTGGTGGTAGTAGTGGTAGTGGTAGTTGTAGTGGTAGTGATGGTGGGGGTGGTGGTAGTGGTAGTTGTAGTGGTAGTGGTGGTAGTGGTAGTTGTAGTGGTAGTGGTGGTAGTGGTGGTAGTTGTGGTAGTGGTGGTAGTGGTGGTAGTGGTAGTTGTAGTGGTAGTGATGGTGGGGGTGGTGGTAGTGGTAGTTGTAGTGGTGGTAGTGGTAGTGGTAGTGGTAGTGGTGGTGGTGGTGGTGGTGGTGGTGGTGGTGGTGGTGGTAGTGGTAGTGGTGGTGGTGGTAGTAGTGGTAGTGGTGGTGGTGGTAGTGGTAGTGGTAGTGGTAGTGGTGGTGGTGGTAGTAGTGGTGGTAGTAGTAGTGGTAGTGGTAGTGATGGTGGGGGTGGTGGTAGTGGTAGTTGTAGTGGTAGTGGTAGTGATGGTGGGGGTGGTGGTAGTGGTGGTAGTGGTAGTGATGGTGGGGGTGGTGGTAGTGATAGTGGTAGGAGGTGTTTGTACCAGTAAATGACGTGTGTGTTCCCAGGCAACCGACCCTGGGTCCCGGTTCTCCGTAGGGATGAAGCTGGAGGCGGTGGACAGGAAGAACCCGTGTCTGGTGTGTGTGGCCTCCGTCGCTGATGTCGTCCAACAACGCTTCCTTGTTCACTTTGACAACTGGGATGACAGCTACGACTACTGGTGACACACACACTGTATAAATTCACTATACACACACACACACACACATACACTCTACACATACACACACTATACACACACACACTATATACACACACACACACAACACACACACACTATATACACACACACTATACACACATTCAATACACATTCACACACTCTACACACACTATATACACACACACACTATACATACATACACTCTATACACACGCACACACACACACACACACACACACACACACTACATACACACGCACACACACAACACACAAAGACAAGCACACGCTTAGCTTCTTAAATAATGATCATACTGCCCCTGGAAATCTAAGATCGCTAAATAAATTTTTCTTCAATGGAGGCGTTTTTATATTTTCACTCTGAGTCCTGCCTTTAATCAATTTTGATTGGCCGCCTGAAAAGTTACTTTGACTAGCGCCGCGCTTTGTAACTGTTTTCCACTTGAGCGATCTGCCAAAAAGGGAAACACAAGGAGGGTGCCGCTCTGAAAAAGGAGGCCAGGCACGTCTTCAATTTAGTAATGAGCTATTGTTGTTGTTGTGTTTGTATTGTTGTTGTTGTTGTTGTGTTTGTATTGTTTTTGTTGTGTTTATATTGTTGTTGCTGTTGTGTTTGTATTGTTGTTGTTGTTGTGTTTGTATTGTTGTTGTTGTTGTTGTGTTTGTATTGTTGTTGTTGTTGTGTTTGTATTGTTGTTGTTGTTGTGTTTGTATTGTTGTTGTTGTTGTGTTTGTATTGTTGTTGTTGTTGTTGTTGTGTTTGTATTGTTGTTGTTGTTGTGTTTTTATTGTTGTTGTTGTGTTTGTATTGTTGTTGTTGTTGTGTTTGTGTTTGTATTGTTGTTGTTGTGTTTGTATTGTTGTGTTTGTATTGTTGTTGCTGTTGTGTTTGTATTGTTGTTGCTGTTGGTATTGTGGTTGCTGTTGTGTTTGTGTTGTTGTATTGTTGTTGTGTTTGTGTTGTTGTTGTTTGCAGAAAAGCAGAAGGTTCTTAGACAAACACACACACACACACACACACACACTACTGCACACAAACACACACTATTGCTTCCTCTGGTATTGCTTGGCAGTTATTGGGGTCCTTTAGAAGGACTTCTGTCTTCTGCTCTCTGAGAGCTGTGAGGAAAATCACCGTTAGGGGGAGCTGTTGCAGCTGGTAACGACGTGTGTGTGTGTGTGTGTGTGTGTGTGTGTGTGTGTGCGTGCGTGCGTGCGTGCGTTTAGGTGTGATGCCACCAGTCCTCATATCCATCCTGTGGGTTGGTGTCAGGACCACGGAAGACCCCTCACTGCACCTCAGGGTTAGTGTCCTCACACACTCACACACTAACACTTACATTTACACTAATTCACTCATACACTCACACTCTCTCGTTGTCTGCCAGACTGTTGACTATGTATGTCAAGCCCATCTGTGTGCCTGTGTGTGCCTGTGCCTGTGTCTGTGTTTGTGTGTGTGTGTGTGTGTCGGTGTGTGAGGGGGGGGGGGGGGCTGAGATTTTAAGCACATTTGTCCCTTAATGGGCTGAACACAGCTGTGCAAAGCAGTAGTTAGTGTTGGTGTGGTGAGGATCAATGTGTGTGTGTGTGTGTGTGTTTCAGGACACCCCGACCCAGAACACTTCCAGTGGGAGAAGTATCTAGAAGACAGCGGCTGCTCCGCTGCCCCTAGTGACGCATTCGCCATGGTAACCGCCCCCTTTAACCATTTCAGAGTAAAGGTCTGAGGTCTGCTAGAAAAGCCGTTTCAGCGTAAAGGTCTGAGGAATGCTAGAGAACCAAGCCGTTTCAGAGTAAAGGTCTGGTCTGCTAGAGAACCAAGCTGTTTCAGAGTAAAGGTCTGGTCTGCTAGAGAACCAAGCTGTTTCAGAGTAAAGGTCTGGTCTGCTAGAGAACCAAGCTGTTTCAGAGTAAAGGTCTGGTCTGCTAGAGAACCAAGCTGTTTCAGAGTAAAGGTCTGGTCTGCTAGAGAATCAAGCTGTTTCAGAGTAAAGGTCTGAGGTATGCTAGAGAACCAAGCTGTTTCAGAGTAAAGGTCTGGTCTGCTAGAGAACCAAGCCGTTTCAGAGTAAAGGTCTGGTCTGCTAGAGAACCAAGCTGTTTCAGAGTAAAGGTCTGGTCTGCTAGAGAACCAAGCTGTTTCAGAGTAAAGGTCTTGTCTGCTAGAGAACCAAGCTGTTTCAGAGTAAAGGTCTGAGGTCTGCTAGAGAACCAAGCTGTTTCAGAGTAAAGGTCTGGTCTGCTAGAGAACCAAGCCGTTTCAGAGTAAAGGTCTGGTCTGCTAGAGAACCAAACTGTTTCAGAGTAAAGGTTTGAGATCTATTGCTGTTTGCATCACAGGATAGCTACTTTATTAATATATTGATGGAGAGGATATATCTGCCTGTTCCTCATATCTAAATATGATAACATCAACTATCAGAGCTGAAGTGACTGACAGCTGCCTGTGTGTCTGTGGTCCAATCAGAGAGCCCCTCATGGTTTCCGGCCGGGGATGCATGTGGAGGCAGTGGACCGAAGAAACTCCATGCTGCTCAGAGTTGCTACAGTGTGTGACACAGAGGACTTCAGAGTGAAGGTACCTGCCTAACCCAGCCCTATCCCAGCCCTAACCCAGCCCTAACCCTAACCCAGCCCTACACCAGCCCTAACCCTAACCCAGCCCTAACCCTAACCCAGCCCTACACCAGCCCTAACCCAGCCCTACACCAGCCCTAACCCTAATCCAGCCCTATCCCATCCCTAACCCAGCCCTAACCCTAACCCAGCCCTACACCAGCCCTAACCCAGCCCTACACCAGCCCTAACCCTAATCCAGCCCTATCCCATCCCTAACCCAGCCCTAACCCAGCCCTACACCAGTCCAAACCCTAACCCAGCCTTACACCAGCCCTAACCCAGCCCTAACCCAGCACTACACTGGTCCAAACCCTAACCCAGCCTTACATCAGCCCTAACCCAGCCCTAACCCAGCCCTACACCAGTCCAAACCCAGTCCTACTGTCTGCCTGCCTGTTTGTCTGCTCAGAGACTCCAGACTGAAGCTCTCTCTCTCTCTCTCTCTCTCTCTCTCTCTCTCTCTCTCTCTCTCTCTCTCTCTCTCTCTCTCTCTCTCTCTCTCTCTCTCTGTTTCTCTGTGACTCTAGGTGCACTATGATGGCTGGCCAGAGAAGTTTGATGTGTGGCTGGACTCTGACAGCGCTGACCTTCACCCTGTGGGCTGGGCCGCACACACAGGACACCCCCTGGAGCCCCCCCCAGGTAATAAACCTGACCTACCCTAACCCCCTGGAGGCCCCCCCAGGTAATAAACCTAACCTACCCTAACCCCCTGGAGACCCCCCAGATAATATATCTAACCTACCCTAACCCCCTGGAGCCCCCCCCCCCCCCCCAGGTAACAAACCTAACCTAACTTACCCCCCTGGAGCCCCCCCCAGGTAATAACAGTGTGTGTGTGTGCGTGTGTGTGTGTGTGTGTGTGGGGGGGGGGGGGGGGGGGGGGGGTTAGGGTTGTAACAGTGTGTGTGTGTGTGTGGGTTGAGGTTGTAACAGTGTGTGTGTGTCCAGCTTCAGAGCCCCGCCCCACCGTCTCCCAGGGGGTGTGTCCTACTCCCGGCTGCAGAGGGATTGGACACATCAAAGGAGCCAGATACACAGGACACCACAGGTAACACACACTCACACACACACACACACACACACACACACACACACACACAGAACACCACAGGTAACACACACACACACACACACACACACACACACACACACAGAACACCACAAGTTGCACACACACACACACACACACACACACACACACATGCCTGTCTTTATCCACATGTGGGGACCCATGTCAGGCACCTCATTTATGGGGACACCCCTTTCCAGAGGTCCCACAGGGCTGAAAAAAATCAGACAAGTTCAACTTTTGTTCTTTAATGCATATATCACCTCGAATTTTTGATTGGACGAAATAATGTCCCAAATCTGTCTGGAACGGGACTTTCGGGGACTTTTCAATAACTTGTCATTTGTGGGTACTGCATTTGCATACACACAGATCTGTACAAGAATGCATGAACCATGGGGACCCTTATTAACATAAACTTTGTTTATACATCGGAATGGGGACTAGCAGCCTGGTGATGTGTATTAAATAGGTTTCAATCCACACAAAACAACTACACACAGTTAATTGCTGACTCATCAGCTTATTTGTTTTCAATGAAACCAATTAACACAGAATATGGACAAGGTTAAGAGTAATAAGCGGCCATCTCCCTTAAATCCACAACAAGGAAGCCAAGATCATCCCCAGCCCCCTCTCCCCAGACACCACCTGTTTCACACTCATCTGACAACCAAAGATAGAGCAGCAAAGAGATGCTTTCTCAAATCTCAGCACAGCTACCATCACATTTTGTTCACAGAGCGATTCAAACCACCATTGCAAGTGCCTGAGATTTAAGCCTTAGTAGTGCAGTGGTAAGAACATCCCTATCAAAATACATCTTTAAATTACTAACTTAATATTGCTGCAATGCAGTCCAGTATATAGCTCATGATACATAGTGAGTGTACGGCTTACAAGCATCCTTTGGATGATTTATGAAGACTTAAGGTCATGGGGACTAAAGTGTACCTCAAGGTCCAATTCCTCTACATCTAGAACTACCTATAACTATTATTTCGCTGAACCTATATGAGACTATCTTGGGAGTAAGGATCCTGAGGAGAAGCTCACAAAGATATTGGTGGCTTTGAAGAGAAAGTGGCACATCTGTGCAAAAAAATATAATAATTTATATAATAATTAATTTCTATAAAATTATGGTTGTGGGACTATTACATAGATATTAACATACACATGTATCTGACAGAATCTATTGTTGCTACCTTTTGAACCAAGAAAAAAATGTAACACAGCACAACTCTGGTACATTCTCTCAATCTTTTAGTGCAAAAATGTTCAACAGATCATGTGCACAATTTAGAACAGCATTTTCACTACATTCCGCATACATAATGAAAAAGAAAACCACTGTAACTGGTTATATCCAATTCAAGAGCAGAAACACTTCTAAAGAATTTCCGGTATCAGTATATTGCAGGATATTTGAAACTGAACCAATTACTACACTGTGCAATAAAACAGCAGTAGTAATGCAACGTAGTTGCACGCATAGAACAGCGCATCCAGGGATAACCTAATTGGTTGTAGTGCAAAAAGATCTAGAAGTGCAAACAGAAAATAAATAGACCAAGTCTGTAGGTGAGAACCTTTCATTTAAAATGCCATATGAATTTAGAATTTAACAGATCAATCCGTGTGTCTTAATTTTTGCCTTCGCATTACTTTTGTACTGATTATGCAAACATAAAAAAATACAATCACTGGCACTAGTTATTTGTCCAAGTTGGAACTCTACCAAAACAATTGGCACTGTCAGACTGTTCACAGCAATCTTGAAGTACTGTCACAGGATATTTTGAAACTTATCTCTACACCATAAAAAACAAAAGATCATTGGCTTCAGAGTAAAAAAAAAAAAGAAAATGAAAACATCAAACAACATCAGTCAACACATAAAATTGTAACAAATAAAATGCAGTTACATACATCCATTCATCCATCTATCCATCAATTCCATCCATCCATTAGCTATACCGCTTATCCTTTGTAGGGTCACGGGGGGGCTGGAGCCTATCCCAGCCGACACAGGGCGAGAGGCGGGGTACACCCCAGACAGGTCGCCAGTCTATCACAGACAGTTACATCCATAGAATTGAAAACAGGTTTTTCAGTGCAGAGCTTGCCACATGCTGTGGTGCTCTAACTGTTAATACAGTGCATCCAGCTCAAACTGAAACAAATTTACTAACTGCATATATAAAATAATAGGATAAGAGGTTGAAGCTTGTGACAAACTCTAGAAGTGTTATGCTGTAGGACACCACATGCCTATTTTGAGTACGAATCTATATTTTTCTCTTAAGTGTCATAATACGGTTATGAATGTAAAATTTAACAGCTTGCCAATCTCTGTCTATTAATGCCAAAGGCTCAGCCCTCAGACATTTTTCACAGTCCATCTTGCCCGGGACACGGAGTGATGTGATGAAGTGCATCATGTGCCTCTCAACAGCCTGGACCTCTGTGGTCTCCCACTTCCTTTTTTGAACAGTTTTGAGAACTGAACATAAAATTAAAGAATGAGGAACAAAATCAAAACAAGAATTCACAGATTGTACATACAGACCACATTTATAACTCAGCTACTAATTTATTGTACGTAGTGTTAATGTGTTAAGGCTCCCGAATTACATTTGGAGGTGGACTTCCTTAAGGGCATTGCCAGGGGCACCACGTGTCTGGTTGCTGGCACCACTTCACTCTCGGATAGTGGAGTCACTTCTGTGGCTGGTTTCTCTATGGAGGCAGGGAAGCAATTGTCAAGACTTAAACTTATTGAATTGTTGATATGTCAGGTATTGATGGGTGGCTGTGATTGGGCAAGAGGAGACAACCCTGGATATATAATCACACCAACACTTTTGATGACTGAGTACAAATCCATGGTTTTTATTAGTATTTTGTCTTTTCTAACATAGTGGGGGCTTTAGAGATCATAGACAGTGTCACTGTGCATACCTGGCAGTCCTAATTCAGTGGCATTCTCTTCCTCATCTGCACAATCTTCCTCCTCACTCTGTGCCTGGACTTTCTCTAAAGAGGAAACGGTAAACTGGTGTTACTACTAGTTTTCTGCCTATTTTCAATGACTGGGTTTCCTTAATCTTCACCTGAGACCCAGTTGTCAATTATTTTAGGCAACATATTTATATGCATGTATCTCAGTACGAGTATCAATACAAACCATGAGGGTCTATCTCAATCTCGTCGAGGTTCTTTCCCTTGAACTCCACTAATCTTCCCTGTTCCATTGCCATAAGAACCTTGCTTATTTTGGCGAGTTGCAGGGTCCCTTCAGGCAGGCGATAAAAATGACGATGGATTTGAACGTCATGTCCCATAAAGTTGGCAAGTTGGTCCATCTCGGTTTCATTCATGTTGAGAACGGTGGAGAGTGTTGCAATCTGCTTACGCAACTTAGTTGAGGACAAAGCAGCAGGGTTCTTGGCTTCGCAAGCTTTTCCAAAGTTGCGAATGCAATCCGAGCCTCTGTAGTGAGACATGGCTGCTGGCCTGGCAAACATGTAAACATTATCTTTCAAGACTCCACATGTGTCCCTCTGTTGCACTAGCAGCTCCAGTGCACTGAGCATTTTTGGTGTCAACAAGATGGGAACCTTTCTTCCTCTTTTCCCCCTTGTCTCAATCCGCGAGAAGTGTCTGCACAATTTTTTCTCCATCTCCGAGAGCGCCCAGTCTACATCCCCATGAGGATCAGAGGTATCCCTGGATAAATATGCAGTTAAGGGCATACTTGACACCTCCCCTTCCCTTCCCTTCTACGGTTAAAAATGATTACTTGAGCCAAAGAAACTTTTGCCAGGTTTGACCAATTTTGAGCAGTGGGCTCTGCTGTTAAGTGATTTAAATATTCTTCCTGCTTTCTATGCAGGTATGCATGCAGTAATTGCACATCCTCAGTGAATGGCAAGATTGTAGGCATGTTCCACCTCCCCTCCTCAATATTTCGTGAGGCTGTGGCAGATATCAGCTCATTCCACCGAGTCGCATGCACTTGTTGGAAGCTCAGGGCTTTGTCAACGGAGTCACTATTTCCTGCAATCCTTCCATTGCTCTCAACCAGTTTGGCAAGTTTCCCCAAGCTGTGTCCCAACTTAAGAGCAAGACTCTTAGATTGAAATGTCTCTGCTTGCTTTCACGGTTGTCATGTAGTACTTGGGGTCAATAAGGGTCTCCACGTCTTTAACTGTAGAAACTTTCTTGGCATTTATCAGGAATCTTCCAAGTTCACGCATCTTCTGTCTGATGTGTTCATGCCTTTTGACACTGGACCCACATTTGTTCAGCATATGCTCTCCCAACTGAATGATACACTTGTCACCCTTAACAGCAAGGGTTATGTCATCCTGATTCATGTTATTAATCAACTGCCATAGCTTTTTACTAATGTGTGGTGGAGCAGGTTCCGCGAAAGCACACAGGGACTGCACACGTGTCTTTCCAGGTTTTGAGGTGGCACTTGAAGTGTGTAATCTGCAATTTCTCACATGTCGCCACAATATGTTTCTAAGGAATAGTCCCTGACAATATGCGCAATGCATGTAGTCTTTGCCCTGGGACTCTTGAGGCGGTCGCTTCTGTGGAACAACCTCCCCTTTGCCGGTTTTAAATACAGCAGCATTGTGAGCATAGTTCCCTTTGTTGCGAAGATAGTCAAGATGAATTTTCTTTTGTTTTGAACCCTTCGGAAACAGGCAAGCCTTTACAACGTCTCTTTCCATTGAATGTACTTGTTCGAGATGCCTTGCCATTTTGCTGAAAGGCTTTAAGCAGAACAGACAGTAATGTTTTTTATTGTAAATACGGGACCCATCCCCCTTCTTGGTGACAGCATTGACTATTACTGTGGCTTCTTCTTCAACTTCCATGTTCACAGTGTCAGCGCACTCTCCACTTTTCTCTTCAATAGTCAGAGACTTTGTGCTGATCTGCGTGTTCTCAGAATTGAGATCAGTTATCTCCTCAAAGTCCATGCTGAGACAGCTGGTGCTGTCAGGTAAAGGGGGACTTGGAGAAGACCCTCTGACCCTGTGAGGCAGACTTGTAAGAGGCAAAACATGGGAGGTCTCACTACAGCTGGAACTACTGCCGTCACTGGAACAAGGGACAAATTCCTCCCCACTGTCTGATGTGGAATCAAAGAGATCATCTGAGCCTTCTGGAATGATCTCGTTCATCTGTAAAAAAAAAAAAAAAAAAAAGAAAGAAAAAGAATTAGCCATTAAAGCAACACGAATGACACATTGTGCACGAAGGTTCCTCATTTTATTTGTTCCAAAAAACAAACTCACATTCAGGGTGATTTCTACCGGCATCAAAGCTAAAACATACGCAGTATTTTTGATGACTGAAAGAAGACTGTGAGAAGAGGTTTCCTGAAAAAAGAATGTTGTCATCATGCAGTTTACCATAAGGCTTTTGGTCCTCCTCAACCTTGGTATTCTAATATCCTCTCGCTCACTGTCATCTGATGAACTGAAAGGACGATTTGAGTTCTAAAGTGATAAACATCAGGAGATGATTAGTAGAAAAAAGGAGATGACGACAGACAGTAACAGAGGATAACTTATTATTGGCAAAACCTGTAAGAAAGACTGAAACCACTTTGCAGACCTGTTGCATGACATGTAACTGTGAGTTGACCTGAATATACCATTTTACAGCCTAAAGCTTGCTACTGACTTCATAATAAATCCTAATAATGTCTTCAAAATCCATGAACATTTACATTTGAATTGTTAAATAGTTCAATGGCAAGAGTGTATAAATAACAGAATTGTTACCAGACACTTACACTACATATAAGCTGCCTTAATACACATTAATATACCTTGACAATGGGAGTAGACTTCTGGATGATCTCCTTGCCAATAGGTGTGTCAGAGCCTTGTGCACTGGAAGAAGCATCTCCGTCTACTACAACAAGCCTGTCTTCGTAAATCTGAGAAGATTCATTTTCATTTCATTAAATAGTTTCATGAACAGAGTGCATAATCATAAAAACAGAGACCAGATGGAATTGTAATCAGACACACACTTTTAAGTTGCTTTAATACCAGTAGTAGGCTGGTGCCGTGTATCAAGAAGTATCCTTTAAACTGAAACAATCCCTAAAATAAACTAAAGCAGTTTGACACATACTGCAACTCTCATGTTACATATGAAGTGTATGGCTTCAACGTACACTTCGAGCTATATGATCAATGGGGACTTCAACACATTTCATGTTATTAAGATTCATGGGGACTTTAACACATTTCATGTTATTAAGATTCATGGGGACTTACGCGAACCTGGTATCCCATAGCCTCCCTGTCAAGCTCATATACAGTAAACACACACTCATATCTTACACATGTGGAGTGGGGACCCCGTGAGGGCTCCTAGTTCAGGTGAGATACTGGACATTAGGAAATTAAGGTAATCTTGAAATTGCGTTCCTGTATACTTTCCTATGTTACCATAATGACTCAGTGATAAGCTAATGTTTAGATATTTAATTTGATGTCTTTAGGCTAGGTCAAAGACACATAGCATGCTACTTCACAGACCTGTCACCCCACAAATGAATAAGTTCACCTTACAATACTAACTTAAAACATCCTTCACATACCTTGGCAATGGGAAATGACTTCTGAATGATCTTGTCACTGGGAAGTGACTTCTGAATGATCTCGTCACCAACAGATGTGTCAGAGCCTTCTGCATGGGTAGGAGCATCTCTGTCTGCAAGACCTGGCATGTCTTCCAAAATCTGTGAAGATATACAGTAATTCTTTTCATTAGTTTCATGAACAGAGTGCGTAACCATAAAGAGAAACATGATGGAACTGTAATCCGACACACACAAGCTGCCTTAATACATGGCAACAGCCTGTTTTGGATATGTTTTCAAGATCTCAAAAAGTATCCTTCAGCTTGCAAAATAAATCATGCTAAAGCAGTTTGACACACACTGCAACTCTCATGGTACATATGAGGTGTATGGCTTCAACATACACTTCGAGTTATATGATCAATGGGGACTTTAATACATTTCATGTTATTAAGATTCATGGGGACTTAGGCGTACCTGGAATCCCATAGCCTCCCTGTACAAGCTCATATACAGTAAACACACACATATATCTTACACATGTGGAGTGGGGACCCCGTGAGGGCTCCTATTTCAGGTGAGATACTGGACATTAGGAAATTAAGGTAATCATGAAATTGCGTTCCTGTATACTTTCCTATGTTACCATAATGACTCAGTGATAAGCTAATGTTTAGATATTTAATTTGATGTCTTTAGGCTAGGTCAAAGACACATAGCATGCTACTTCCCAGACCTGTCGCCCCACAAATGAATAAGTTCACCTTACAATACTAACTTAAAACATCCTTCACATACCTTGGCAATGGGAAATGACTTCTGAATGATCATGTCACTGGGAAGTGACTTCTGAATGATCGTGTCACCAACAGGTGTGTCAGAGCCTTCTGCATGGGTAGGAGCATCTCTGTCTGCAAGACCTGGCATGTCTTCCAAAATCTGTGAAGATATACAGTAATTCTTTTCATCAGTTTCATGAACAGAGTGCGTAACCATAAAGAGAAACATGATGGAATTGTAATCAGACACACACATAAGCTGCCATAATACATGGCAACAGCATATTTTGGATATGTTTTCAAGATATCAAAAAGTATCCTTCAGCTTTGCGAAATAAATCATGCTAAAGCAGTTTGACACATACTGCAACTCTCATGTTACATATGAGGTGTATGGCTTCAACATACACGTCGAGTTAAATGATTAATGGGGACTTTAACACATTTCATGTTATTAAGATTCATGGGGACTTAGGCGTACCTGGAATCCCATAGCCTCCCTGTACAAGCTCATATGCAGTAAACACACACACATATCTTACACATGTGGAGTGGGGACCCCGTGAGGGCTCCTATTTCAGGTGAGATACTGGACATTAGGAAATTAAGGTAATTTTGAAATTGCGTTCTTGTATACTTTCCCATGTTACCAAAATAACTCAGTGATAAGCAAACGTTTAGATATTTAAGTTGATGTTTTTAGGCTATGTCAAAGATACATAGCATGCTACTTCACAGACCTGTCGTCCCACAAATGAATAAGTTCACCTTACAATACTAATCAAAAACATCCTTCACATACCTTGGCAATGGGAAGTGACTTCTGAATGATCATGTCACTGGAAGGTGACTTCTGAATGATCATGTCACCAACAGGTGTGTCAGAGCCTTCTGCACTAGTAGGAGCATCTCTGTCTGCAAGACCTGGTATGTCTTTCAAAATCTGTGAAGATATACAGTAATTCATTTCATTAGTTTCATGAACAGAGTGCGTAATCATAGAGAGAAACATGATGGAACCGTAATTAGACACACACATAAGCTGCCTTAATATATGGCAACAGCCTGTTTTGGATATGTTTTCAAGATATCAAAAAGTACAACAAAGTACAAAGTAACAACACATTTCATGTTACTAAGATTCATGGGGACTTAGGTGTACCTGGTATCCCATAAGCCTCCCTGTACAAGCATATACAGTAAACACACACATATCTTAAACATGTGGAGTGGGGACCCTGTTAGGGCTCCTTGACCTAATGTAAAGTATTGGTATTGTATTCGGGATGTTCAGAGAGCCCAGTATTTTTATTTGTATCAGTATTTGTTGAGGCTGCAAAATTACTTGTATTCGAATAAACGTGGAATGGCTAGTAAGGAAATACAATGAGGGTCACAAAACAGAATTGCAATTTACCTTTTCATCAGGAGTATTTGTAATTGGATCATAACCATCGGGTGTCCCTGAGCCTCGTCCATTGGTGGGGGTGTCTCCATCTGCTTCAGCAGGCATCACTCTGAAAGTCTAAACAAATGGTGCATTTAAGTGAAGATTATCACATTACAGGAGGGTGGCGTCATAAAACACTTGTTTCTTATTCCTTTTGTGCAGAATTTGTACAGA
>JAPMUY010003444.1:0-268704 GCA_026901105.3 Galaxias olidus
AGTTTTTTATTTTTACGATATCGGTGTAGGAAGATTTGGCTTACTACTTCTTGTGTGTAAATTACGCTTTATACATTTTTGTAGATTATCAATTCATTCATGAATTAATATTATAGTCAATCAAGGTGATTAAGTGTAATTACCTATGTACGGAGCACCACCACACAGAAATTAGCTTAAGCACGGCTCTGCGGGAAACCGAATCTTTATCATTAATTTAATAAAGTAATTGTTAACGTTTCCTATCTCAATTCTGAAGTAATGAAGTCTTATGTTACGAGAATAAATGATTGTATGAAAACGAAAGATATGACACAACTGAGTTTAAATGCAAAGCAATTCTATTATTTTACTAATCTAAAGAAGGAATTATAATTACGGTACTACAATGAATGACTAAATGATAACATTGATAAACTAAAGTGGTTAGTAGGCATTTAACGCTATGGTTAGAATCTAAACATACACAGTATAACCGTTTAAAAGATTGACAAATTATGGTAAACACAACACAGCAGTTATTAAAGTTGTCTAAGGCTCTAGCATCAAAAACACTCAAAGTTATGAAAAGCATGAGTTTACGTTACTGTGAGAAGATAGGCGGAGCTGTGGCAATGAATACATTTGGTACGAGGCCTGTGTTGCGACTGGACCAAAGTGGAAAAGTTGTCCGTGATTTTAGTGGAAAAGTCCTGAAACGTAGTCCTTGTGTGAAGTTTGAAAGTTTTGAAACTTAGTTTGTTATGTGAATAAAGGTGTCTTTGCTCTGAAGTGGTGAAGTGAAGTTTGAAAGTGTGGCAAGGGTTTTCCGGCCTATAGTGAGGTCAAAGGCCTAATTCCTTTGTTCTGAAGGTTGCTGGCAGACCGTGTGGTTCCAGGAAAAAGGGGGTGTGATTTTTAATCCTTGGTAACACTAGGTGGCCTACCAGGTTACTTGCGGATGTTAAAAAAGCATAGTTACCTGTTTGAGAAAGTTATTTATAGGAGGCCAGGGAAGGTGGCCTGGGTCAACCAATTGGATGCATGCCAATGAGCACAATTGCGAATTATTCACTGATAAGACAAAGATCAGTTTACCTTACCATGTCGTTTGGTTTCTATTTATGCTTATACACCTGGAGTATGTTCTATATAAAGTCTATAAAGTTTGACATTTCATTGTGAACATTTCCATAGAAACATGACTATACTAGCTAGGACGGTTCATTTATAAAAGAGAACACATATAATTATTAGAATAAACAATTGATATAACAATTTCTTCTCGTTGTCAACGTCCAATAATTTCATTGAATGTTCTTTAGGCAACAATTTCTTAATCCCAATTTATTAATGCTTAGAGTTGCAGCTTTATGCTTTTTTATCTAAATCCAAGGTCCTTGGTGTGAGAGAAACATGCTGGCTCTTCTGGAATGTTCACCAGGCGATTTGGGCCTGTTCCTCTTATCTTAACCAAAGAGGGGGGAAGATTCGGTGATTGGTTTCCCTACATCAGTGTTAAAGAAGACTTGCTATAGAAGCAAAATAAAAATCAGAAAATTGACGAGTGGATCTCAAAACATCATTTTAGCCTACCGTGTCTCGCCTTAAGAAGAATGAGCTGACTAAATCTAAAATATGGAATATTTCCATTTCAATTTAAGTCAACGGAATATATAAAATAGACAAAATTTTTACATTCATTATTTCATTATAATTTACTTTATAAATAAGGTCTTTAAAGGCAAAGTAATCCGAAAGTAATGGAAAGTATTTTGATGACATTACTGAGATTTAGTGATTAATCGTATCTTATAGCATATTGAAGGAGGTAATCAGTCATGGAATACATTTTAAAATAACTCTTCCAACCCTGAAGCCCAATCAACATAATGGACAGTATCCACAGCCAACATAAGAGAAACTCAAACTGCGGTCAGAAAAAAGCAGGATGAGTGACAGGCGGAAAAGAAGCTGTATCTGGGTTTATTTCTAATCTGAAAATGTCATCAACCTAGTTAATGACTTGATTGGTTCTCATGCACATCAATTTACTCAAGTGACTTAATGCAATGCATGGAATATACAGTGGCTTGCAAAAGTATTCAACCCCCTTGAGATTGATCAGATTTGTCTGGTTTACAAATGATACTTCCACAAATTTTTCCAGTAAATTTTTGTACAGCAAACAGTACATTTTCAATAGCAAAATTTATTATCAGTCTGCAGATCTTTTAAAGAAAATAATAAACAGAAAAATGCTGCTTGCATAAGTATTCAACCCCTACACATTAGTATTTGGTAGAGACACCTTTTGCAGTAATAACAGCCTTCAGTCTTTTTGGGTAAGTATCTATCAGCTTTGCACACTGTTCAGGACTGATTTTTGCCCATTCTTCTTGGCATATTTGCTCCAGGTTGTTCTGGTTGGATGACGTTTGTGGATCTCAACTTTCAAACAGTAACACAATACTATGCATTTGTCGCCAGTGTGTTGCACCCACCTGGGTAGCAATGAAATCTATTTTGCTTTGAATGCAGCCACTCCCCTGAAGTGACAGATTAAGTTTGTTCAGCAGGTTGAACAACAGATTGCATTGAATCTATGGCCGAGGAGACAGATGACTCAAATATCAATAAACACAGTTTTGACACTAAGCAATGAAACAACTAAGCACGAGAAGCACTTTAGAAACCAATGCAATCATAGGCAAAAGTCACCAGATCTGCCTTTGTGGCTTGGAAAATGTAACAACTGTAAGGAGGCTGAGAATACACTAAAGTAAGAGTGTGCCTAAATAGCATCACATTGACCTATACTTTTTAAGAAGTCAAACAAGTCGAATGTAGGCCAGCAACTGGACCATTGAACTATGAAAAAAAAACTGGAAGCCGCAAGCCTCACAAATTCAATCCAAAGGCGTTGAAGCCAAAACCGGCTTTCTCTGACTTCTTTGAAAAGAGACAACTTCCGGAACCGAGTCGATTGTGTACATGCGATGCACCAACTGTAATCTGCATACATTTCTCATGCCAACTAATAGATTGATGAATTACAGCTCTTTTTTGTGCATCTAAAATGTATCTGTACATAAACGGTAATACATATTAATACTTCTGTTCTTGTATTTGTAAAATTGCACTGGCACAGTGTCAATACAATCTGCAACCCCCCCCCCGGTATCCAAGTCAACGCATGCTAGTTACTGATTTTGAGAACATGATCAAGGTTTTCCCCTTCCCCTCTCCCTTGTCTGATCATAGTATTATCCAGTTCACCCTCCACTCTAAGTCTACCAGAATTCCCCACACAAGATCAATCTCCTTCCGTAATATGTCTGATGTAATTGGTGCTGCCCTACGCCCAGAACTTGCCACTGTCTCCCCAGATGAGTTGGCTGACCTGCTACTCTGACCTGCTACTCTGTCTACCTCGCTAAACACATTAGCCCCCTTAAAAACAAAAACTGTCATTTACTTCTTCATCCCCCTGGTTCACTTCACAACTTTGAACAATGAAACAGGCTTGTCACCGCCTTGAGCGATTGTGCTCAAAGACAGGACTCACTGTCCACTTGCAATCTCTTCATTGTCACGTGTTACTACAGAGATGCACTCACTGCTGCACGTTCATCTTTATTCACATCTAATACTTCCCCAGTCACACAGGGAGCCACCCCTGTTCATAATCTATATCCTTCCTATTGGTCAAATAATTAGACAAATCAGATTCCACTGCTATGCTGATGACACACAGATCTACATCAGCATAACTTCACTTGATAACCCTCCACTTGCTTGTATTAAAATCTGCTTATCTACAATCAACCACTGGATGCAAGACAACTATCTCAAACTGAACAGCAATAAAACGGATCTCCTCATAATTGGCACCAAACACACCCTAACTAAAGTTGGCAATATCTCAATCTCCATTGATGGTATTGAAGTCTCCCCCTCCCCTCTAGCATGCAATCTTGGCGTCTTAATGGATTCCACTCCTTCATTTAACTCTCATATCAATAACATGGTCAAAATATCATTCTTCCATCTTAGAAACATTGATCAAATCCGACCATCCCTTTCCCAGAGTGCAGCTGCCAAACTCATTCACTCATTGATCTTCTCCCATCTTGATTACTGCAATTCACTTATTTTCGGCATCAGCGCAACCTCCCTCCATAAACTCCAACTGGTTCAAAGCCATCTTAAAATCAGTCTTTTCACCCTAGCCTACCCTAATTAACTCTGTTTAGAATCCAGTCCTATTCTTGATATGCTTTCCTTTTGTTAGATTTATAGTTAGAACCGTTGTTGCTCTCTGTCCGTTCTCCCTGTTTCTGTTTGCTTATTTTTGTCATGTTTTCTACGTAGATATTGTTAAGTGTATTTGGGTGTCAGAAAAGCGCTATAAAAATCTAATTAATTATTATTATTAGAATAATGGACTAGTCACAATGAAACTTACCGAAACATATGCAAGCCACAGCTCATTTCAATGCATGGGTGCAAAACGGCGACTAAAAATAATAAGAAAATAACACGTGAACCGATCACTTAGCTACATGCACGCACGCTGTCTCTTGTCTTAATAAGCTTGCGAGCTGACATGGCTTAGCGTATGACATTCCATAATGGCAAAATTATGTGTTGCGTGTGTCTAGTGTTGTGTTGCCTTTGTACAATGCCTTTGTCATCTTTTAAGTATTGTGAGTTCACTACACAGCGTTGACAGTCAATGCGGCATGCGTTGTGGTTTGAATTGACTATTCTAAGCACTTATTTAAATAACACAAATTTCTTGAAACATGAAACACTTTGAAACTGTCTTTCCATGGCTAGGTGCTAATGCTAACAAGAAACTAGCTAACTCACTATATAATATTAGAAATATGGTGACGCCGTTACATATACTCACAGGCGCATTCGTGCAGATGTCCTGAACTGTTGGCACAGTGTTTTTGTTATTTTTGAGTTAGCTATCCCACTTCTGACGCCATGTTTACATGTCAAATAATGAGACGGAGTCATTCATTCATGCAGTTAACAACTGGTGTTTGTTGCAGAAAAGACAGTAAGTATACAAATGTAACAACATGCAAATACATAACATCAACGCTAGATGGTGGTATATGCCCGTGAAATCTCTCTCCCCAGTCATTTCAATGGGGCCAAAAACCGATTAAAAATAATAATTAAAAATATAACACATGAACCGATCACTTAGCGACATGTTAGCGCACTGGACAGCATTATCAAAGACCTTTGGGCACTGGAATGGAATCGATAGTCAAAACTGCGGGCATAGTTAAGGCGCCAAAGACAGGCCTGTAGCAGCCAATAACGTAATAACTGCCTATAACGTAATAACTGCCAATAACGTAATAATTTTCCCATTCTTAATGTAATAAAAGCCTATAATGTAATAACTTACCAATAACGTCACAAAATGTCTGAACCAATAACGTAATAACTTTTTCCCCATAACGTAATAAGTTACATTATTGACTTGCTATAAAAAAAACAGAAAAAATTTAATAATTGGAGCCGATAATGTAATAACATACCTATATCACCATGTTTAAGTTTAATTTATTATGAAGTCTCTCTCTCTCTCTCTCTTTTATGAGTTTTTTGCCTATATTGCCAAAGCTAACCTAGTTGAACATACATATATACACACACATACTTTTTACACGGGAAATAACTGTTAACATGATAGTGCGTACCGATAGCATGTAACAATAATACTAGTAACAGTAACAACAGGATGAACAAATGGTACATTCAACTTAGTGCGGTGTTCCACTGGCTGTCTCTTGGTTGTGACAAGAGGCCAAATATTTGGCTGCTATTATGCAGCAGATTGTTTTTTTTTTTTACCTATTATTCTTTTTAAGTTTCTATTACTGTTGTAAGATATTCTGCAAGAGTGTACTTTTTATTTAAAGCCAAATAGAATTCAAGTTTGCTTTGAATTTGGAATGACTCAGTCCAATAATCTATATATTTTCCTTTTGTAATAATTTGGTTGGGCCAAACTGTCTGTGAGCTGTGTTGAAGTTCTATATGTTGTGGCCAGAGAGCAGAGCCCGTGGACCAACTGGCAGAGGGGACTCTTTTCTGCTGTCATCTCTTGGTATTTTAAAGTATTGTGATGGTAGGATTGGGGGTCACTTAATTCGAGATTATTGAATTCAATGGCTATTTTTCCAGTTCTAATAAGGAGGGGGTATTGCTCTAATTCGGCTCTGCATGCATTATTTTAAGTTTTTCTTTACACTTGAAGAATGCTTTTACAGAACTCCACACACAGTCTCCATTTGGGTGTTTGTCCCATTTTGAAAAATCTTGATATGAAAGGGACCCTACATTTCACTGCCATATAGTGCAGTTGGTTCTATGACTGATTGGAATATGTTTCATCCAGGTTCTAATTGGGATTTCAATACATTTTTTATATAGAAAGCTTTTCTTGCTTTGTCTCTCAGACAGGTCCGGTTCTAGAGTGCATTGTCTCGGGGGGCAATGCCTGATGGTGAGGGGGCAACATAATTATAATTTTTTTTTATCATAGTCACAACATCAACCTACTATTACTTGGAAAAACCACACCACATTTCTCGATATCTTGACTACATTTCTTGCTGTTCCCTATGCTGTCTCCACTGGCACTAATGTTTGTCGAGGCACAGCCACGATACGCAGAGGGTGCGTGCTAGCTAGCTGTTGCTAGTAGAGAACCAGGGACAGCAATCCGCCTATCCATTTTGACGCACATAACCCTTTAAATTACTTGCACCTGTATTGAAAGCAGTGCGAGGTTTAGAGATTATAGTTAAAGATTATAGTTTATAACAATAATAATAATAACTTTATTTATATAGAGCCTTTCAAAATAGAGTTACAAGGTGCTTTACAATAAAAATAACAGTAAAAAATTAAATATATTTAAAACACTAAAACACTAAAATCTCAGTAAAATCAGGTAAAATATCTAAAATAGCTAAAAATAAACTAAAAAACAAAAGTTTAGTTAAGTTTAACATTCAAATTCGAAAAGACCAAACGAGGCATGACATCCAACTCTGCCCCTATACAAAAACAGTTGGCTAGCTAAAATGAATAATACAGTAATACTGCTCACGTGTGGTAACAGGAGTACGCAACAGAGTAGAGTAGTGACGAATTGAAATAGCAAGTTCAAAATGCTTTTTCACATGGCCAGACCAACCAATCAAAGGTAAGTAAACTTAGATTTTTTCTATGTGACATATTTATGATTGAAGGCAAAGCTCTCATCTATCGGTCTATCTTCGTTCCTACTCTCATCTATGGTCATGAAGGGTGGGTCATGACCGAAAGAACGAGATCGCGGATCCAAGCGGCGGAAATGAGTTTCCTCCGGAGGGTGGCTGGCATCTCCCTTAGGGATAGGGTGAGAAGTTCAGCCATTCGTGAGGGACTCGGAGTAGAGCCGCTGCTTCTTTGCGTAGAAAGGAGCCAGTTGAAGTGGTTCGGGCATCTAGTAAGGATGCCACCTGGCCGCCTCCCTAGGGAGGTGTTCCAGGCACGTCCAGCTGGGCGGAGGCCGCGGGGCAGACCTAGGACCAGGTGGAGGGATTATATCTCCAAACCGGCCTGGGAACGCCTTGGAATCCCCCAGTCAGAGCTGGTAAATGTGGCCCGGGAAAGGGAAGTTTGGGATGCCCTGCTGGAACTGCTACCTCCGCGACCCGACCCCGGACAAAGCGGATGATGATGATGATGATGATGACGATGATGATGATGATGATGATGATATCAGAAGAAATGTATTGATAATCCGTTAATATAAAAAAGTTGCTTATAGTTGCTTTAAGCATTTAAACTGTCCGGATTCAGTTTTTATCTTTTTTTCATGAAATATGTAGCACAGTTGAATGAAAGAGTGCTAAAATTTAGGTCTTGATGTAACAAGCATAACTAGCGTAAGTTGTCTGGTATTTGCATAACGTTTGTTAGTGGTCTCTCACCATAGCTCTTGCGATTGGAGCTGTGATGAGCGCTAGTAGTGCCAGTAAATGGACACCCTAAAATATTTGTTTCTAAACATCATTTATGCCTTCCCAAATAGGGTAGTCTGACCTCTACGACACATTAATTAATGTCTAACACAAACATTTTAAATTTTAGACTAACCTGTCCATGGATATCTCTGCAGAAGCCAGTTGGGAGACCCTGGGCATGGAGTGCAAGGCTGCATTGATGAGTCAGACCTTTTAGAAGCATCTCACAACTTTCTTTATCTATGCTCTCTTCCTCAGCATCACAGCGCACTAGTACCACCATGCTACCCTACAGATAATCAAGTCAACATTAATTTGCGCATGCTTGAATATAGTTTGTTGAATGTGTGTGTGTGTGTGTGTGTGTATGTGTGTGTGTGTTTGTTTATGTGTAGTGTGCAACTAACCTGAAGCTCAGAGCAGACAGTGGCTCTGCAGTAGTGGCTAAAGTCAATCACTGATCTGACATTGAGCCCCAGACTCAAGAAAACACTGAGGTCATCCACCAGCAGGACAGGGGGACCCCAGCCTTGTGTTTCTGCTCCAGGCACAGACTTCATCACACTGCCTCTTATAAATGTATACAAGCCTTGCAGGCCTACGGTAGGATCTCTAGTGAGATGTCAGGGGGCAAAGTATTTAGAAAATTTAGAAAACCTTTGTGTGAAGAATAGATGGTGATAACACAACAGCATGTGTAGATGGTTATTATCTTTAAAGTTACTAAAGCAGAGAAAAATAACCCTAGCTGCGAGCAAACACAATTTAGTGATGCACTTCCTTGTGCCGTAAATCAATTCGTCACAGTTTTGCAGGAGATCGTACCCAGTGGTAGAAAAAATTCACATTAAATATTGAGACTTCAAGAAGGCTAATCCAAACCACGATTTTTTCATTCTCCCATAGATATTAAAATGTGCAATCAAAAGAAATGTATTGATAATACGTTCATAACAAACAAAATAATTTGTAAAAGCAACAAAATTATGGAAATGTTTTTTCACTGCTTTTGTTAACTGAAATAAAAATAAAAACGAGGTTTTACAAAAAAATGATGACTGAAACTGTATTTTATGTTCACAAAACTAAAACAAACAAAAATTAAAGGGAAAATGTCTTTAGTTTTTGTCTTTGTCAATTTATTTCCTACACACGCTTAACATTATGGGTGGATATCAAATCAATCTTCCTTTTTTTTTTGCTGTGCCAGTTTTACAGCAGTCGGTTCAGTTGCACTAGCAAGTGTGTTGCCATGCCGATCTAAATCCGCCCACACCTCACATCATGGCAGCACAACCCGAAAGAAGGCGGTAGAGTCCCATTTGGGATTACTTTGAATATATCTGTCTCACTAGCATAACTACAGGAGGTTCAGCTGGTACAATTGCGCTGAGGCACAGAGATAAAAGGGGCACACGTGACACTCCCACATACCTCTAGCCTAAATACATTTCATTTTATACTGTGATTTCAGAATAATGTGTCTTCATTGCTGGTGGGAACTGATATATATTATCTGAGCATATACAGTGGAGCATAAGGCACGTACTGAGCGTAATCGCAGAATAAAAAGCAGTACATAATTGACGGACTATGCGAGGATGAGCTCTTTAAATATAAAATATAACTAAACTAGCAAACCTGGATTAAAAACTAATTAGAACTAAACTGAATTTGAAAACAAAAAGTAAAAACTAAATAAAAAATGTATCTAATGAAAAATGCAAAACTGTGATAACCTTGGTGCAAAGACAGGGACATCAATTGCAAATGTTTCTTTATATGTTATATACAAATTTGGTATCCCTTTAGAATTTGCAAAAAAGGTTCTACTTCTAATGCACTTTTATAAGATGTCAGATGTATGCATCAACAATTAACTTGTACCTTAGAAAATCAAATGTTGTGGACCTAGGGTTGGACTCATTAAGAAACACCCCAACAGATTCCCTTAGTCCTTCCAGAAATAGAAGCTGCCCGCTGTCTCTTGCTTGGTCCAGACTCACACCCTAACAGAAAAAAAAAACACCAACACAAAAACAGTCACATTTGGAACCAACAGCCGAAGAATAAAGCCTAGCTCTCTAGTACTCACCAATCTTTGGCTGACGGCGCTGTAGTGGCTGAAGGACTGTACAAAACCAAGAAAACACACTTTGCAGCCCTCTAAAAAAACATGAAGAAATTGATTGTTGTTTAGCATCTAAAATACTTCTATGCACTCTTACATTGGCATTTAACCTAAAGGGATAGTTCCCCATTTCAACTTTCGTTTCAACAAACGAGTCGGAAAAATTACCCCTTATCGCATTATATGGGGTCATTTTTTTTATTTTAAAAACTACAGCCGTTTCAAGCCAGGAACAGGTCCTTTCCTGGTTTTCAGAGTGATGTACAACCAAAGGCGGGCAATTCAAATTAGGGGGAACGTGGCATGCAAATTAGTCAACACCTGTGCTGTGATGTTATAGTGATAGCATTACACCTAGATAGCTATTCATCTACATTGTCTGTGATCATGGCAGAATTAGAAGCTGACAACTTTATGGATATTTTGTTAGACAGTGAAATTCAGCCGTATTTATTTGTACCGGACTTTAGTGATGAGGAACCTGACAGAGAGATCAAGTAATGCAACAACGGTTATTGGCAGTGGGCGAACCAGCTGGAGCTGAAGAGATAGCAGCTGAGCCAAGGCTGGACTTGAACTGGTGGTGCATTTGTGGGTATTGCCTGCCGATGGCAACGGAGACAGAGAGTGAAAGCTGCAATGAGTGGGGCCGCGCAAAGTTTCTGCTGTCAAGTATGAAAATCTCCAGGCTCAAGCAAAGAAGATGGACGAACGTGTCTGAGCATGAAATCTCTGCAGTGCATACAGACAGCAAAGTGCTGGAGACCTATTTTAGAAAGCCGAGTGCAAGACCTGCTGGGCTAAGGGGACATTTGACAGCTGAGTAAGTAGCTAGCTAGCTAATATAATAATATCTCTCATGTTTTTTTTTTTTTACATGTGTGGATTCATTTGGGGCTATAGATGTTTCTGTAACGAGCTAGTGGCTCCACCTAAATTTGTCTCAATTCATGCGAATACTGGCTTGGTAATGTTAGTTACCTAGCACCAACAACGTACAAGAAGTTGTTAGATAATTGTTCTTGACCCTGTAAAATTAAAACGCTATTTTCTTTATAAGGTTTGCTGGTACTTGCATTGTATTTTGCAATGGGAACGCTGCAGCTGTTTAGACTAGACAACCCTGTTGACTACTAATATCCTTTTTCAATTATAATTGTTTCCAGCATAGTTTGCTAATTGTGTTTTTTTTAGATTACAAAAAAATTATTATATGTATCATTCTTTTCAGTTAATTTCGTCTGGCTGCATATCGTCCTTTTCTGAAATGGATGTTACGCGGAGAGATTTTGGGGAAAGATAAGCCTATCCCCCTATCAACATGTGTCGTCAGTAGAACACGAGAAGCTTATCCATCTGATAACTTCACTGGCTTTCGTGAGGTTCAAGACTCACGAGAGGACTTAAAAATGTCTGTTACACAACACTGTTATATTGTAGGCCATGTACTGGTCAGATATTATGCTGTGTTATATTTTTGGCCATGCTAAAATGAACAACATATTTTGTATGAACTCTTGCACCTGATTCACCTGTCATGTCATGCTATTAAAACGGTTATTGCCAACGTGAGAGCTAGTAATAATTAATTTAACCATGGGAGACACAAACTGTTTGAGGTGGGCTAAGCACAACAACCATCAAATTGATAGTATGAGCTGTAGGTCATTTATAGAGTGGTTTCAAATTTCCATAAACGCCTTTTCACATTAAATTACCTTCATGAAGGCTTAAAAGTAATTTTATTAAATAATTCTACAGTACACATACCATCACATGACAGTGTCTATCGCTCAAGTGAAAGGAAACAAAAGTTTGAAACTCAGGAGAGGAGAAAACCAATGCATTTCAACATTCATGAATAAATTAATAATTAATGCACCTCGTGGCTTTCACACGCCCACGCCCTGGTGCTGGGGAGGTGACAAGGAAAGGGAGTCGTGCAGTGAGCTATGGGTATTGCGGTTTACAATGAATTGAATTGTTTCAATGCCGGTAGTTATGTTAAAATATGTTAATTTCACATACGTTGATCCTAAGACCCGAACTTATTCAATATACTTGCTTAATTTAGCCTAAAGAACAACATATATAATTTTGGAAACTGGGTGAACCATCGCTTTAAAGACTTCGAAGTACCTTATATTGCCCCAACAAAGACCATTTCAAATTATGCATGTACTTGAATGGTTTAAAATGTTACTTTACTTAACCACAAATAATTTTTTTATTTGCAAATAATTAGAAAATTTTAAGATTAATTACACTTAAAAAACTGCACATTAACATATTATTGCATATAGTAGGCAGGTCAAAAGCGTTTTCAGTTGTTTTTTTTTAAAATCCGGTCATTAAACAATAACATCTTCCGATTTGGGTCATTTAGTAAATGTTTATTAAACTATTTATAAAATTCTCAGTTTGTCCAAAATGTACAGTTTTATTGTCAAAATTTTTTTATTTTATTTACCGGGATGTTACTTCCGTGTAGCCAGACGCCGTATGTATTAAGAATGAACATCCTACGGCCCACTTTGATATTAGTGTACCTCTTTATTGTGAGAGTATTTATGAATATTTTTGTGATAGATAACTTAAGAAACTCATTGCCTTTACATTTTTCATAATTGTTTACCTAAATTAAGTGTGCAACCTTGACAAATTGTAATCTGAAAACCGCTAACGTCTCAATCAACTTTGTTGTTTAAGGACGCAGTCCAGAGGTTCCAAACGTTCTACAGCCTAGACAAAGATAGCTCGCAATAGCATTCCTATAATAACATTAGGTAACAGATTGCTGCCTAAAAATAATGCTACAGTAAAATATAAATAAATACCTTTTTCTATTACACAGTGAACTTGTCTCCTGATGAATAATGTATAGATTGAATGAGCCAGGACAACAGGATTTGTATGCAATAACTGTTGAATGAACAGAAAATTGTGTCTTCAATCATGAGGCGACGTTGCATTGATGCAAACGTGTGGATCATCGGCAGCTCTGATCTGAGAGTCCATACTTACTTAACAATATAATTATTGCATGGATTGATTTAAATAACAAAAAGGGTGTAGTATTATAATGGTAGGTTTGGAAGGAGAACGACAAAAGCAGTAGTGTTGTTAATATTTTATTTGCGGATGCAGAAACCTGTCTGCAGACACAAACAACCATATGCAACATAATATAATTAACTTAATTTATGTCATGGCTTACCGTTATAGATTTTTTTTTAATGTATTCATGCATACTACGTTTCTAAATGTGCTTGCATATCTCATGTAATGTTTTAAAAGATCAAAGAGGCCGGGCTGATAACCTCCCTGACCTTACTTGCAAGAGTCACACGCATGTTGCGTAAGGCATCATTTCAATTTCTACTGAAATAATCAACAATTCATATTTTATGAAAACGTAGGCCTATAGGCTACTTAAAATATGTCCCTCTATATTGTTTTCCCTCGCAAAACCAAATCTAATCAGTCATACAGTGGAGATATCTCTTACCGCTGTCCGAACACAATGAATGAAGCACTTTATGCATCACATGCTTTGAGGGGGTAGATCTCTAATTTCTACAAAATTTCCATTTGAAATTTTGAGCACTCCTCCATGAGGCCTTCCTCTATGTCCAGGTAGAAGCTCTCAAGCGACGGATGTATTTTGGGGTAGTAGCAACACAATTGAAGTATTTGAAACGCATTTTAAGTCATTCATTTATAACTGATCGGAGCCGTCGCTCAAGGTCATGTCCCGACATGAGTTGGCTACGGTTGAATTCTCTATTTTGCTTAATGATAATAATAATAATAATAATAATAATAATAATACATTTAATTTATAGGCGCCTTTCTAGACATGGCATAGAAGATTAAACAATGTATACAAGTATATACAAAAAAAGCACAATAGAACATTTAACATAAGATAGACAAAAGTTATTGAGGAAGGGAACATCAATATATGAATATATATATATGAATATATATATATATATATATATATATATATATATATATATATATATATATATATATATATATATATATATATATATATATATATATATATATATATATAATATATATATATATAATATATATATATATATATGTATATATCAGTGAGGTCCTGTTTAATGGGAGGCTATGGATATATATATATATATATATATATACCTACATATACGTATATATACATACACATATACAGTATATACATACATACATACTGGTCGAATTCTCTTAAGTGCTAAGGAAAGGTGCTTCAATGCTTCCTAACTTGTGTACTTTAGCATAGGATACACTGGACCATCCTTTACGAAAGGAAAGAAGCAAATGCCGCCCCACAATTCCTTGAGGCAGCAATATTTAAAGCGACACCATTCAGCCGTTGATCGACATGACCGACAGGAGATGCAGATCATATAGCCTAGTTGTTTATTAAACATTTTCCATCTTATGCTATGCCCTATCTTGCTAATATGCTTATATGTTTTCAAATATCAACATGTTAACAAACTTAAGAATCATAATATGCAACCTTAGTAGCAGATTTGTATGCCTAACATAAATGCATAACTTGCATACATTTGACAATTAGGCTTCATACAATCATATTAATTGGGATTCATGCGTGGCGATGAATATGAATTGACAGGGGGATGAGGATGTGAGCAACCATTCACAATGTGACATATTTCGTTGAACTTTTGTGACAGGTAGCCTATATTCCCTTTTTTAATTTAAATTCCAACCTTGGTAATAAAGTAGGCTAGTATATTTCTCTGGCTTGCCCGCACGTTTATAGGCTATGAAAGAACACGGTGACAACGCACCGGCGAAGTAGTTAAAATGCGTTTTTGTAGGCTACAATAATCTACAGGACATTGTAGTTTCTACACGAATGACCCACGAAAACCACTGTCGTAGCCTAGTGTAGCCTAGTGTAAGTGCAGTAGCCTAGTGTAAGTGCAGTTGGATTCGTTTGGCAACATCATTTTCTTTTCCTAATCCTTATGAATTCTCCTTCATATCTTTTCTTAACCCCATGACGTTTTTCCTCGGGGTTAAGGAAAAGTACATAGTGAAAGTCATTAGGACATACTTAATTGAGGAATTCGACCGTATCTGTTGTCTTGAAAATGAGTTTGACCATTTAATATTATGGGAAGTGACTGGAAATTTGGCTTAAACACTAGGGGCGCACCATGTGACTGCAAGTCCTATGACTGCCCGTTTTAATCTAAAAAAGTCAGATTCTAACGAAGTCCAGCATCTACCACCGCGCAGTGGTGAGTTTTAAAATGAAAGCTGATGTTCTTAAGGGTAGAAATATGGAAAGGTTGAATATCAATGGCTTAAGGGTATGTGCTTAAACCAGTTAATCAATCGTTTGATATTAAATAAAACAATTTTGTATTGAACTGCTTACAGTTAAGGATTTTTTAGAGTAAGAACAAAACCTACGTTGTTTGGGAGCTAACTGTGAATTAGCAAGAGCTCTATAAAAATTAACACTTATATGTTGTGAAACTAAGTTTCACTTTTGAATTAATTAAGAGACTCTTAACGTTACATTTGTGTTGATTTAAACAGTTTCAAAACCCTACACATTACTATTTTCTTCACCTGCGTGAATGTGCTCCCGTTTGTTTACATTGTAGCTATTACGGTTGTCCAGCCTATATTTAGTTTCTTGTTTGTTAATAACATCACAGACATAAAAATGCTATAGTGGACAGCATTGGTGTTTTTCAGACAATAAATGGAAAAAAACATCCTTGAAAAAAGAAAAACATCCAGAAAAATAAGAAAGGAAAACAAATAGGGATGGTAATGATTAATTGATGATTGATTAATCTTCATTAAGAATTTAATCGATCAAGAGTTTCAAATTAAATTAATTAAAGATTCAATTCACCGCGTGTTTGTATCCTTTATATGTGTCTCTACAGGCCGGCTCTTTTAGGTGAACGATAGGAGTTGGCTCCCATCTGAGAGACGTTCTGTTTGTTTTTACAAATTCAAGACAATCAGAAACTAGCAGTAGCACGCATTAGGTAAATCATTTTCAGGCAAGATTTTTATTTTTATTTAACTCACATTTGATAGACAATTTTATGAAATGTTGTCTGAATTCTGATCAAATTATTTAATTAGTGCAGCAATTATTTAATTAGTGCATCTCCACGATTTGTGAAGGTGACGTTAGGGAGACTGTGCATTGTGGCAACATCAGTCCCATCAGAACTAATCAAAAACTGGGCAGATGCACTGATACAATCCCGGAACAAGTAAAAACTGATGCAGCTGTTTTGCACATTTAGATGTATTTGTTATATGGCACACCATGTTCTGATTTGAGTGTGATCTTTTTTGGAATGGTTTGTTTTTTGGATAGTGATTAAAAAAACATTTTCAATTAATACACGAGTGTAATACGCCTAGTATATTTTTATGGTAAGGTTTTTGGAAAAAACATAATGTAAAAATATGGTATGCTGTAAATGATAAGGTTTGGTGTAATTACTTTGAATAATTTCAGTGATATGTCACAAATACCAAAACATCGCTAAATGTGTCTAAATTACAAAAATCTGAAGTGGAACTAAATGAAGAGCTGTTTGGGAGCTGGCTCTTATTGCTGAGCTGAGCCAAACGATCCGGCTCACTAAAAAGAGCCGGAATTCCCATCACTCTCGTATGTGTTCTGTGCCTTTAACCCTCTGAACCCCACAACCCACCGACGGGATCAAAATGCATGTTGTCTTTTAAAAAATCGCCAAAATTACACCATTTATCATACCCAGAAACTTTAACAGCCGTTCTGGTCGGACTCTAGACTTTCCGACGCTCCCTAAACCGATCATATGCACAGAACGCTTCCGTCAAGAAGAATAACCGAATATAAGCTTAAAATAGTGATATTTCATCAATATCACTTTATTTTAAATGTCCTGTTCGAAATTTTGCCAAAAAGAAACACTTTGTGCGATCCAGATCCTGCAAAGACACTTAATTCCGTGCTTTACATCGCAACTGGGAAGCCTTGAATGACTCAGCTGAGACCATCAGTCACGTGACAATAAATCAGCAAATCTTCGACAATACTGCAGGCTGGAGCACAGCGGGGAGGAGCATTAGACAGAGAGATACAGTGCAATCGGAAAGTATTCATACCCCTTAACTTTTTCTACATACAATAACGCATAATGACAAAGTGAAAAAAGTTTTTTTGAAATTTTTGCAAATGTATTAAAAATAAAAAAATAAAATATCACATGTACATAAGTATTCACAACCTTTGCTGTGACACTCAAAATTGAGCTCTGGTGCATCCCGTTTCCACTGATCATCCTTGAGATGTTTCTACAACTTGATTGGAGTCCACCTGTGGTAAATTCAATTGATTGGACATGATTTGGAAAGGCACACACCTGTTTATATAAGGTTCCACAGTTGACAGTGCATGTCAGAGCACAAACCAAGTTATGAAGTCCAAGGAATTGTCTGTAGACCTCCGAGACAGGATTGTATCGAGGCACAGATCTGGGGAAGGGTACAAGAAAAATTCTGCAGCATTGAAGGTCCCAACGAGCACGGTGGTCTCCATCATTCGCAAATGGAAGAATTTTGGAACCACCAGGACTCTTCCTAGAGCTGGCCGCCCGGCCAAACTGAGCAATCGGGGGAGAAGGGCCTTGGTCAGGGAGGTGACCAAGAACCCGATGGTCACTCTGACAGAGCTCCAGTGTTCCTCTGTGGAGATGGGAGAACCTTCCTGAAGGACAACCATCTCTGCAGCACTCCACCAATCAGGCCTTTATGGTAGAGTGGCCAGTTGGAAGCCATTCCTCAGTAAAAGGCACATGACAGCCCGCATGGAGTTTGCCAAAAGGCACCTAAAGGACTCTCAAACCATGACAAACAAAATTCTCTGGTCTGATGAAACCAAGATTGAATTCTTTCTTTGGCCTGAATGCCAAGCGTCATGTCTGGAGGAAACCAGGCACTGCTCATCACCTGGCCAATACCATCCCTACAGTGAAGCATGGTGGTGGCAGCATCATGCTGTGGGGGTGTTTTTCAGCGGCAGGAACTGGGAGACTAGTCAGGATCAAGGGAAAGATGAATGCAGCAATGTACAGAGAGATCCTTGATGAAAACCTGCTCCAGAGCGTTCTGGACCTCAGACTGGGGCGAAGGTTCACCTTCCAACAGGACAACGACCCTAAGCACACAGCCAAGATACCAAAGGAGTGGCTTCGGGACAAGTCTGTGAATGTCCTTAAGTGGCCCAGCCAGAGCCCAGACTTGAACCCGATTGAACATCTTTGGAGAGATCTGAAAATGGCTGTGCACCGACGCTCCCCATCCAACCTAATGGAGCTTGAGACGATCTGCAAAGAAGAATGGGAGAAACTGCCCCAAAATAGGTGTGCCAAGCTTGTAGCATCATACTCAAGAAGACTTGAGGCTGTAATTGCTGCCAAAGGTGCTTCAACAAAGTATTGAGTAAAGGGTGTGAATACTCATGTACATGTGATATATTATTTTTTTATTTTTAATACATTTGCAAAACATTCCCAAAAACTTTTTCACTTTGTCATTATGCAATAGTGTGTGTAGAATGTTGAGAATTTTTTTTTATTTAATCCATTTTGGAATTAGGTTGTAACATAATAAAATGTGGAAAAGGTGAAGGGGTATGAATACTTTCCGGATGCACTGTATGTTGAGAGAGATAGTAAAAATTTTAATAGTTTAATATGTATAACATAATGGAGTCTACCCCTTTTTTTATTAGTATTAGTAACACTTGTGGGCATATCAAACAATGTTGTATATATAGATTCCATATATCTTAAATTTGTATAAAATGAATTATCAAAGAAATTGAACTTACGTTTTTCCTTTATTTTGTGATTTATGACATTATAATTGTGTTATACTGCACAATGATACATTTTTTAATTATCCTATCTGGCCACGATTGTACTGTTTCCATAGAGGTGCAGGACTTGCATGTGCAGTGGAAAATAAGCCCACGGTGAGTTACTTGCATCGAAAGGTTACTTGTCATTGGAGCCAAAGGCGATACTCTGCCTGATTGTGTTGATCATGATTAGTGTATTGTAAGTACACATGCTTTTCAGTTTCAACCTACCTCTAGACTCAATAAACGGAGTTGAACAGTCCTTCTTCTGAAGTGTGGTAATTAGATGAGGGGTTATCTGTCTGCCAACTTATGCAGGACGCATAAGGGGTGACAGAACACCGCACGCGATTCAATTGAGGCGTGTTCGCAATGTTAACTTCAAACCGAAGAAGGTCTGGTGAGCTGCTCAACTATGAAACGAGCTAACACAAAGTCCAGTGTGGGAAATTTCACACTCAAAAACGATAAAACAAGTACATTGCCACCACAGTGATGCTATTTTGAGTTCTGAGTAACCTCGCTTGACGTTAATACAGGCGACATCAGTTCCATCAGAATGGATCATTTCAGCAGCTAGCCTTATTGTAAACAAGTAGTGCATACGACTCACCCCTGACCCCTGATGCCTATTGATTCGCTGGTTATGAGGATCCTTTTTCGTTCAAAAAGGAAAATATATTTTAAGTTGCTGCTAGCATTACGCGACTCAGCTCTTTTCAAGAGGAAATATATCTTAATGTAGTTTTCAACTGTGCAACATTACAATTTCTGCAAATGTTTAAATCAAGCTTTGCTGGAAAAATCATGCGTAAATTCCTACTGCATATTTAACTTTTTTGTTAAAACGATCGATTATTGTTAATTAATGTGAGCGACCGATCGATCATGGAAATTCGTGAAAATTTGCAACCCTACATATGAAGTCACTGGAGTTCAAAGCGTTACAGGAGAAGCTGTGGTGTAAGCACTCAAAATTAACATTACCAAAAACAAATTCCATTATATTTTTACCAATTGGAACATTACAAGTGAATTTATCATCTCGTAACAAAAATAAGGTGAGTTCGAGCTACATCTGCTTGTTGGTTGAAAATGCATCACAACCTGAATGAAGCACGTCCATCCATCCATCCATTAACTTTACCGCTTATCCTGTACAGGGTCACGGGGTGGGCTGGAGCCTATCCCAGCAGACACAGGGCGAGAGGCAGGGTACACCCTGGACAGGTCGCCAGTCTATCACAGGGCTGACATATAGGGACAGACAACAACTCACACTCACATACACACCTACGGGCAATTTAGAGTCACCGATTAACCTGCATGTTTTTGGACTGTGGGAGGAAACCGGAGTACCCGGAGGAAACCCACGCGAACACGGGGAGAACATGCAAACTCCACACAGAAACACCCTTGGGTCAGGTGGGGATTGAACCCAGGACCTTCTTGCTGTGAGGCAACAGCGCTAACCACCGAGCCACCGTGGAATGAAGCACATATGTGTGGATATTTTTTTTCAAAGGGAATCCCATTAATTATACCATTAGTCGTTAATCATCTATTTCCACAACTCCAAATGACTCACCAAGAGCCCTCACATGTCAAGGTCAACTTCGAAGAAAGTTTAGATGCTAGGCATAGGGTACCCTCGCAAAGCCAGACCTGTATCGTTTTAGTTATAGCGCTAAGTTAAGGCCAGTTCAGACCAATGATATGCAACAAAATGGTTTTACGACCCGATCACACTGCACACAGCAAAATGCTTGCAGTCCGGCGGAAGTCATTAATTTTCAATGAGAGTCATCCACGCCGCTGCGTTCAGCTGCCGGACTAGGCTGCGTTGTGTGACCGCAATAATGTGTTGGATATTTTCATCTTTTGCGTTGTTTTGCCGTGCGGCGAAAGAAACGGAAGTTGATGAAGCACAGAAGATCACATTTAGTAGCTTTCTTAGCAAGTCATTGTGGGACACTGATAAGATATGTGATGACAGCAAAATACACTGGCTTGAAATATTCACCTTTCACCTTTAACAAAAAATAAGTTTTAATATTCACCTTTAACAAAAAATAAGTTTGCCTCCATCTTGCGTTGGGTTTGTTATACTTCTGCAACTTGGTTGCAATGATTGCGTAAAAACAATGCAATGCTGTGCGCAGTGTGATCGGGGAGTAAAGCCTGGTTTATACTTATGCGAAGGAGAACGTAAACATCTCTGCATAGCTTCGCAGAGAAGGGGTTTCTGGGAAAGCGTAGCTCACCGAGGCCCGCCGACGTGTTGACGGGGAGTTCTCCCAAATCCTAACAGCGCGTCACGCGAAGCGTCTCCTCAGTGCGTCAAACAATCGCTGATTGGTTAAGCAGGGTAGGAAGCAAGTAGATATTCGGTAATATTTTGGCTGTATCCGAACAAATTTAAACGCGGATGACATAATGAACTGGAGCAGATAGGCTGATTTTCAATAGCCTTCGAATCATATTAGTGGTTTTCTATGCACTTAGCTTGTACATAGTATAGCCTATATAGGCTATATTTTACAACTGTTTTCTGTATTGATTGATATTGTACAGCACTTTGGTCAGCTCTGCTTGTTTTAAACGTTTTCTAGAAATGAACTTGTTAGGTTTTACAGAGCAAACCCAAAGGCAGGACACAGACAAGGAGAGTGGAATGAGGGTTTTGATGGTTAACGGAGTAGAAGGTGGGAGGTGAGAAGCGCTTAAGTTGAAATGAGCCGTACGCAATCAGTCTGGCAGACACGACGAGGAGTAGTACACTGAAGTGGAACAACAATCTGACGAGTAGATGAAAAACCGGGGTAGATATGCTGAAGAGTAGATGAGATGATTGGAGGCAGGTAGGCTAATTGCAACAGGGAACAGGTGTGGTGGTGGAGCTGGAGAGGGAGACTGACCACATGCCACAGACACATACACAGAGGGATCAGCAGGGGGACACAGAAGGGAAAGGAACAAACCAAAACACACAGAACAGAGGCATGGCACTGGCAATAACAGAACTTGATTTGACTTGATAGAAGAAAATATTGAAAGCAGTGAGCAACATTCGGTCTCTATACTTTAGCGGGACATGAACGAGAGTTTCCGTGTTTGTGCTTCTTCTACAGTTTTCTGTACATTCTGGATTACTGAATGCGACACTGCCACCTAGTGGGCCCGTTAAACTTACATTGAAGTATGTAGGCAAACTACTGTGCGAATGTAAGCACCAAATGAACGTTTACGTTCGCTAACGCTCTCACACACAAGTATAAACCAGGCTTAAGGCATAACCATTGCTCTGCGTCACGGTTATTTATTTTATTTTTTACGCCCCATCTCCCCCAAAAACGTGTGGATGAGATGGCAATTTTATTTGGTCAAACTTTAGCCACAACAAAAAAAAAATATATATACAGACTTTTTTTTCCTCCTCCAGAGGGGCAGCTCAGCCAAAGAGAGCAAATAGGCTGTTGCTTGGGCAACTTTAGCCCGAACCTGTGCATGACCCTGGTCTTTTCCAAATGAAGTCTCCCTGTATATACTTCAGGTTCTTTTGCATAATTCTGCTGGCTTTCTGTGATGGCAGCTTCTCATTACATTTTATTATCTTTGACTGGTGACAACTGTTACATCCCTCTCAGATTTATGGCCAGTCTGGGGTACTGAGGGGGGCGTACACTGTCCAGAGAAAGCAGAGAAGAGGTGTAACATGGACACACTGACATCAACACAAAAGTAGTAAAATAAATAAGTATTTATTAGCATGCCAAAGAAGGGGGTTTAAGGATGGCGGCGTAGGAGTAACACCTTGTTGCAGTGAGCTCCGGTGGCATTTGTTATTTTATCAGTCAATTTATTCGTTTAGCCGGATAGAGTTACATAACTCATTTTGTAATATGTCTTACAATGAGTCTTTGAGATTATTTTGCTACAGCATCTGAGAATATGCCCAGAAACATTAAGAATGTGACCAAAGCTTCAGCCACTGAAATGCAGGATAAGAGTGTGCTCGCTAACAATGCTAGTCAGACTGGTAGTGCGAGTGACGATGTGTTAGCCGATATTGACCCCAACCTCCACAAAGTGAGGGACAAGTAAACCGAAAACTTGATTACGGTATTGGACGAGAGAATAGGTACTGTTTTGGAAGCTATTGCGGTTCAGTCCACCAAATTGATGGAGTTTGACAAGCGAGGAGAGGATTGGAGTCGTGGAGGATACGGCACAAATACACAAGCTAAAGTTGCAGCTCTCAAGAAACAGGTGTGTGACATTGCGAGACATATTGTCGATTTGGACAACCGAGGTCGCCGATGCAACATGTGTATTGTGGGTGTCCAAGAGAATATTGAAGGCAAGGACTTGGTCAAATTTTTTGGAAAGCTGGATTCCCGACTATTTGAAATTGGATCCTAAAACAGGGTGGGTTAAGCTTGATCAAGTAGGCATATACAGTATATTGCATTTCTAATCTGTGACTATGCCAGACCTATTATTATTTATTTATTTCTGTTGTTTTTTTATCTTCAGTATAGACTAATATATATGCTTTTGTTTTATGTCTATATATATATATATATATATATATATATATATATATATATATATATATATATATATATATATATATATATATATATATATATATATACAGTTAGGCCCAAAAATATTTGGACAGTGACACAAGTTTTGTTATTTTAGCTGTTTACGAAAACATATTCAGGATACAATTATATAATCAATATGGGCTTAAAGTGCAGACTCTCAGATGTAATTTGAGAGTATTCACATCCAATTTGGAGCAAGGGTTTAGGAATTACAGCTCTTTAATACGTAGCCGCCTCTTTTTCAAGGGACCAAAAGTAATTGGACAATTGACTCAGAAGGCTGCAAAAAAAAAATAACAACGCTGCATGGGCTCTTCCCTCATTAACCTGTCATCAATTAAGCAGTAAAAAGGTCTGGAGTTGATTCCAGGTGTGGCGTTTGCATTTGGAAGCTGTTGCTGTGAACACACAACATGCGGTCAAAGGAGCTCTCAATGGAAGTGAAACAGACCATCCTGAGGCTGAAAAAAAAGAAGAAATCCATCAGAGAGATAGCAGAAATGTTAGGAGTGGCCAAATCAACAGTTTGGTACATTCTGAGAAAAAAAGAAGTGCACTGGTGAGCTTGGGAACTCAAAAAGGCCTGGACGTCCACGGAAGACAACAGTGGTGGATGATCGCAGAATCCTTTCCATGGTGAAGAAAAACCCCTTCACAACATCCACTCAAGTGAAGAACACTCTCCAGGAAGTAGGTGTATCAGTATCTAAGTCTACCATAAAGAGAAGACTTCATGAGAGTAAATACAAAAGATTCACCACAAGGTGCAAACCATTAATCAGCCTCAAAAATAGAAAGGCCAGAATTGACTTGGCCAAAAAACACCTGAAGAAGCCAACCCAGTTCTGGAACAGCATTCTTTGGACAGATGAGACTAAGATCAACCTGTACCAGAATGATGGGAAGAAGAAAGTTTGGAGGAGAATTGGAACAGCTCATGATCCAAAGCACACCACATCTTCTGTAAAACATGGTGGAGGCAGTGTGATGGCATGGGCATGCATGGCTTCCAATGGCACTGGGTCACTTGTGTTTATTGATGATGTGACAAAAGACAGAAGCAGCCGGATGAATTCTGAAGTGTATAGGGATATACTTTCTGCTCAGATTCAGCCAAATGCAGCAAAGTTGATTGGACGGCGCTTCACAGTACAGATGGACAATGACCCAAAACATACTGCAAAAGCAACCCAGGAGTTTTTTAAAGCAAAGAAGTGGAATATTCTGCAATGGCCGAGTCAATCACCAGATCTCAACCCAATCGAGCATGCATTTCACTTGCTCAAGACAAAACTTAAGGCAGGAAGACCCACAAACAAGCAACAACTGAAAACCGCTGCAGTAAAGGCCTGGCAAAGCATCACAAAGGAGGAAACCCAGCGTTTGGTGATGTCCATGGGTTCCAGACTTCAGGCAGTCATTGCCTGCAAAGGATTCTCAACAAAATATTGAAAACTAACATTTTACTTGGGGTTATGTTTATTTGTCCAATTACTTTTGAGCCCCTGAAATGAGGAGCGTTTGTATAAAAATAGCTACAATTCCTACATGTTTAATCATATATTTTTGTTCAACCCCTTGAATTAAACCTTAAAGTCTGCACTTCAATTCCGTTGTAGTTGTTTCATTTCAAATCCAATGTGGTGGCATGCAGAGCCCAAATCATGAAGATTGTGTCACTGTCCAAATATTTTTGGGCATAACTGTATATATATATATATATATATATATATATATATATATATATATATATATATATATATATATATATATATATATATATATATATATATACAGTGCATTCGGAAAGTATTCAGACCCCTTGACTTTTTCCACATTTTGTTACAGCCTTATTCTAAAATGGATTCAATAAAAAAATGTTCTCAACATTCTACACACAATACCGCATAATGAAAGTGAAAAACGTTTTTTAGAATTTTTTGCAAATGTATTAAAAATAAAAAAATAAAATATCACATGTGCATAAGTATTCACACCCTTTACTCAATACTTTGTTGAAGCACCTTTGGCAGCAATTACAGCCTCAAGTCTTCTTGAGTATGATACTACAAGCTTGGCACACCTATTTTGGGGCAGTTTCTCCCATTCTTCTTTGCAGATCGTCTCAAGCTCCATCAGGTTGGATGGGGAGCGTCGGTGCACAGCCATTTTCAGATCTCTCCAAAGATGTTCAATCGGGTTCAAGTCTGGGCTCTGGCTGGGCCACTCAAGGACATTCACAGACTTGTCCCGAAGCCACTCCTTTGTTATCTTGGTTGTGTGCTTAGGGTCGTTGTCCTGTTGGAAAGGTGAACCTTTGCCCCAGTCTGAGGTCCAGAGCGCTCTGGAGCAGGTTTTCATCAAGGATCTCTCTGTATATTGCTGCATTCATCTTTCCCTTGATCCTGACTACTCTCCCAGTTCCTGCCGCTGAAAAACACCCCCACAGTATGATGCTGCCACCACCATGCTTCACTGTAGGGATGGTACTGGCCAGGTGATGAGCAGTGCCTGGTTTCCTCCAGACATGACGCTTGGCATTCAGGCCAAAGAGTTCAATCTTGGTTTCATCAGACCAGAGAATTTTGTTTCTCATGGTCTGAGAGTCCTTTAGGTGCCGTTTGGCAAACTCCATGCGGGCTGTCATGTGCCTTTTACTGAGGAGTGGCTTCTGTCTGGCCACTCTACCATAAAGGCCTGATTGGTGGATATGATATGATAGACTCTGCCAAGTTCCTTGCACGCAGAGAGTTAATCACTACAGGGCTTTTTAAGTTTGATGACACCCCAGAGAACTTTAGAGCGTGGCAGTCATCCTTTCTAAATGCAACTGAAGATGTAGGGCTCACATACAGTGAGGAGTTAGACCTTCTAGTCAAGTGGCTCGGTAAAGAGTCCTCTGACCATGTTAAAAGAATTAAGGCTGTCTACACCACTGACCCCAAAGCTGCCTTAGAAATGTCATGGGACAGACTCCGAGAGTGCTATGCTACCCCAGAAGTAGTTGAAAATGCTCTCTTCAAAAAGCTAGACACTTTCCCTCGCCTTACTAACAGAGACAATGAAAAACTCAGGGAGCTTAGTGATTTGCTTACAGAGCTGATAGTTGCAAAAAATGAGGGCTATCCTCCAGGTCTAGCTTACCTTGACACCCCACGTGGCATTAGGCCTATAGTTGAAAAACTGCCTCCAAGTCTACAAGACAAGTGGGTTCACACAGGTTCAAAATACAAGCATGAATATGATGTGACATTCCCGCCCTTCTCATTCTTCGTCGAGTTTGTTCAAGAGCAGGCCAAAGCCAGAAACGACCCAAGTTTTGCCCTAACATACAGCAGCTAGTCTTACAACAAAGGTGAGAGAGCCCCATTCAAACAAAGCAGCTACAAAACATCCATATCTGTTCACAAGACTGACATTAACGCAAACACTGATACAAGTAACAAAGACGAAGATTTAACACGTTACTGCCCAATTCACACGAAAACACATCCCTTAGCTAAATTCAGAGCTTTCCGAATCAAACCATTACAAGAAAGACGTAAAATACTCAAAGAACACAGACTCCCGAAGTTGCTCTTGCACATGCCCACTTAAAACATCTCGGTCCTCTCATTCCCAAACACGACCCTGATGCCCAGATAGCAGTTCTGCTGGGCAGAGACATTATACGAGTCCACAAAGTGCGGCAACAAGTCAACGGACCCCACAATGCCCCCTTTGCGCAGCGGTTAGACTTAGGGTGGGTTATCGTGGGCGAAGTGTGTCTCAATGCTCATAAGCCAACCGTCAACGTGTACAAAACTCACATGCTTCACAACGGACGTCCATCTCTCCTTACTCCTTGCCATAACAGCATCAACGTGAAAGAGAAACCATGCTACGGCGGGGAGCACAGGACTAGCCTCTCTAAACACGTCTAAACGCCTGCTGTAGCTGAAGATAAGCTTGGGCACAATGTCTTTGAACGTACAGAGAGCGATAACAAATGTGCAATGTCCTTCGAGGATGAGACCTTTCTAAAAATAATGGAGAAAGAGGTCCATCAGGATGAAAACAATAACTGGGTTGCCCCCTTGCCATTCAGGTCTCCTCGCTTGCCACTCCCAAAGAACAGGGACCAAGCAGTGTCCAGACTCAGCTCTCTAAGACGCAACCTAACAAAAAACCCTCAAATGCAGAAACAGTTCTCAGAGTTTATGGAAAGGCTTTTCGAGAACAAGCATACAGAGATCGCACCACCCATCAATGACAACGCTGAATGCTGGTATCTGCCTACTTTCGGGGTATTTCATCCTCAGAAACCCGAACAGATACGGGTTGTCTTTGATTCGAGTGCTGAACAGTTCGGTGTGTCCCTCAACTCAGTTCTGCTGATAGGTCCAGACCTCAATAACACCTTGCTCGGCGTACTCATCCGGTTTAGGAAGGAACCTATCGCAGTCACTGCCGACATCCAGCAAATGTTTTATGGATTTCTCGTCAGACCCGACCACAGAGACTCTCTCAGATTCTTATGGCACAAGAACAATGACTTATCAAAGGAGGTGCAAGAGTACCGCATGAGCGTACACGTTTTCGGAAACAGCCCCTCGCCAGCGGTAGCTATCTATTGCCTACGGAGAGCTATCTACAAAGGTGAGCAAAAGTTTGGAACTGACACAAGACACTTTGTCGAGAGACATTTCTATGTGGACGACGGGTTGATTTAGCTTCCCACAGAGTCCGCAGCAATAGACCTGCTCAAGCGCACATGTGCATCCCTTGCTGAGTCTAATGTCTAGCTTCACAAAATCGCCTCAAATAGTGTTTCAGTCATGCAAGCCTTTGAGCCCAATGATCTAGCCACAGGTATCAAAGATCTAAGCCTAGACAATGACACTCTACCAACACAAAGAAGCCTAGGCCTGTGCTGGGACATAAACACGGACTCTTTTACATTCAAAGTAGCTGTTAATGACAAACCCTACACCCGTCGCGGCGTGCTCTCAGTGATCAACAGTATCTTTGACCCCTTGGGATTAGCGGCACCAGTGACAATAAAAGGCAGACTGCTGCTACGTGAACTTGCAAACGGAGTCCAAGATTGGGACACTCCTCTCCCTGAGGACATAATGAGCATCTGGGAAACATGGAAAATGTCCCTCCAAGATCTAAGCAGTCTCAAAGTCCCACGCTGCTACGTGCCACCTTCCCTCTCCAAATCCTCCTACACGGAACTGTGTGTCTTTTCTGATGCATCGAGCTGGGCCATTGCAGCAGTAGCATACTTAAGAACTGTCAATGAACACTGACATTGTGAGGTCGGATTTGTACACGGAAAAGCAAAACTGTCACCTCAACCAGAACCCACAATTTCTCGCCTTGAACTATGTGGAGCTGTTCTAGCAGTTGAGATGGCGGAGCTCATCCTGGATGAATTGGATCACAAACCAAACGCTGTCAAATTCTATTGCGATAGCAAAGTGGTCCTTGGATACATTTGCAATGACTCTAAACGTTTCTACGTGTACATCCATAATCGTGTTCATCGTATACGTCAGACCACTACCCCTGAACAGTGGCACTATGTCATATCAGAGCAAAACCCTGCCGATCTAGCAACCAGATCTGTTCCTGCATCACAGCTTATGGACACTATGTGGTTCAAAGGGCCCGACTTCCTCTACAAACCTCCCGAACCAAAGACATTTGAGCCCTTTGATCTAATCCACCCTGAAAGAGACATTGAAATCAGACAAGTCACTAGTCTCGCCACAAACATTCAAGAAAAGGGCCTCACATCAGAACGCTTCCACTGCTTTTCCACGTGGAACTCACTAGTACGTGCCATTGCCTTTCTGATCCATCAAGCCCGCTCTCATGCAACTAACAAGTCATCTCATCACTCATGCAAATGCTGGCATCAATGTAACAAGCCACGCACACCTGAAGAACTAAAAGCAGCTGAAAAGCTCATTCTCCAGTCTGTTCAAAGAAATGCTTATCCTGAGGAGTATGCTGCTCTCCAAGCCAAGCAAGCTGTCCCTAGCTCAAGTACCATCTTACCGCTCGACCCCTACATGAGTGAAGGTCTCATCAGAGTCGGGGGCCGTCTCAGACATGCCTCGCTGGAAACAGAGGTAAAAAACCCTATCATTCTCCCAAATAAGCACCATGTAACTAAGCTACTAGTGAAACACTATCACACGAAAGTAATGCACCAAGCAAGGCAGTTCACAGAGGGAGCCATTAGGCAAGCTGGACTCTGGGTTGTAGCTGGTAAAAGGCTAGTCTCATCTATTATCCACCACTGTGTAACATGTCGAAAACTCAGGGGCAAACTAGAGACTCAAAAAAATGGCAGATCTTCCCCCTGAGAGACTTGACACATCCCCTCCTTTCTCCTATGTCGGGCTGGACGTATTTGGCCCATGGACGGTAGTCACACGACGCACACGAGGTGGTACAGCTGAAAGCAAAAGGTGGGCCACACTATTCACGTGCATGACTACTAGAGGTGTACACATCGAAATAATTGAGTCTATGGATGCCAACAGCTGCATAAACGCATTGCGTAGATTCTTTGCAATTAGAGGGCCAGCAAAGCAACTCCGATCTGATAGGGGCATAAACTTCATCGCAGCCAGCGTGGAACTAGGCTTGGCGCATCCAAACAACAACCAACAAAACATCCTCAACTACCTCCATACCAACGGCTGCACGTGGGAGTTTAACCCTCCACATGCCTCTCACATGGGAGGCGTATGGGAAAGGATGATTGGAGTGACACGCAAAATATTGGACTCTATGCTCTTGCAGAACAAACACACCCGTCTGACACATGAAGTACTTTGTACCTTAATGGCCGAGGTATCCTCAATAATCAATGCTAGACCCTTAGTTCCCATCTCAGCAGACCCCTCATCACCATTCCTGCTTTGCCCTGCAATGCTCTTGACCCAAAAGCAACATGTGCCTCCTCCACCAGGAGATTTCACTGCCAAAGATCTACTAAAGAACCAGTGGAAGCAGGTGCAGGCACTTGCAAATGAATTCTGGAGCCGCTGGAGGAACGAATACCTCAACACCCTCCAGTCAAGGTGTAAGTGGCACAAAACTCAGCGCACTCTCCAACCAGGTGAAATTGTGCTGCTGAAACAAAGTCAGGCACCCAGGAATGAATGGACCATGGCCATAATCACGTCTACCTTTCCAAGTAGTGATGGGAAGGTCAGGAAGGTCGAAGTGAGCACGTCATCTCAAGGTGTCTCAAAGACTTATTTGCGTCCCATCTCTGATCATTTTCTAAGAGAACAATAATATCTAAGTGAGTGATTAAAAAGTAGTAGTGGCATTAGTAATACCAGGCAAGGAGTGTTCTGCCCTCAGTAAAATGTGTGTGATTAAAAAGGGTTAAAAAAGTTCATGATAATTTTGTGATAAATATTTCATAATTCATTGGTTGCAATTCATGATAAAAAGTATAAGCTAAAGAAACGATTATTCAGTCAGTATTGGTTTACCTGTGTTTTATTGTGATGTGATTGCATGGCATTCTGGGTAGCAGGAGCTCAGTCTCCAGAAAACGTGTTGTCAATAAGCCTGTACTGTCCAAGCTGCTCCTGCTGTGTCTCTACATTTCACCTAAACCTCCGAAACCAATGGCTTTTCACTCGTCCACTTTTTCAAGCCACAATGTTCATTGTAAGCTGTCTTGAGAAGACCTAAATAAAGGAGCAGGACGCTCGTATCCTGGCTTGTGAAAACAAGTTTGGCTTGCTGTTTATCTGCGTTGACATACTCAGAGTATCTAACACGTAGTGGTAACAGTACAGTCATCGTAAGGGCTGTTTTGTAAGGCATAGACATCTCTATTTTTAATGTCTATCACCCCTGCTCATACTCCCGACTTTCTCACTAAGGTGCTTTTGGACTTCTCCAAACTACATTCTGATGTTACCGTGGTGGGGGGAGATTTTAATTACATACTGAATCCCCTTATGTACCGGTTTCCTCACAGTACATCTCCTATTTCTCCACAAGCTAGGGCCCTAATGCAATTTGTGAAGAATTGAGATTGGCTGATGTGTAGAGAACCTTACACCCTCTTGACAGGGAATATACCTTTTTTTCTGCACCACATAAATGTCATACAAGGATAGATTATTCTTTTATGCCAAAAACCTCATTGCAATCTGTTTTGTCGTGGAGTATAGGAAGTATAGTTATCTCTGACCACTCTTGCGTGGTTTTGGATATAAAACTTGATTGTTCATTTGAATTTTCAAGACACTGAAGGTTGAACACCCATATCCTTAAGTATCATGTTTGTTTGTTTTTTATCTTAGTTTAGAGAGGAATTGAAAGCCTTTTATCAATTCCCAATCCACTGACAATCCCTCACTCCTCTAGGAAACCTGTATAGCTTATGCTAGAGGTCTGATAATATCATACTGCCTCTAAGAGATGCATACAATGACATATCAAGTACTTCAAAAGGAATTAGCGCTAAAAGAAAAGGATTACATAGAGTCCCCAACTACTGCCAAGCTGACTGAAATGGCAGCACTTAAACCTTCTTTGCAGTGGTGGCTCGCCTTGGGGCACAGCCCTCCCTGGCTCTCCCAGGTTTTTTTTAAATAAACAATAATTACTTATTTTAAGCATGTATGTGTTTAAAATGCACAAAAACGTGTAATACATATCATATAAATCATTATATTTGAGGTAAAATCAGTTCACTGTTCATCCCATAGACGTATTTATGTCTATGGCTCATCCCCTCTCTAGCAAGCGCTTCAGCGCTTCTGGGGCAGTACAAAAGCAGCACACAAGTGGATCTCTATGGCACTGATTCAGTGCAGCAGCACCAGCCAATGGCTGACCGAAGAAATGCACATAGCAACAGTGGCAACATAGATTTAGCCAATCAGCGTCCTCGAATCTGCTGCCAGAAAAGGTTGTAAGTTTACTGCCCTAAGCAAAGTCCGCTTGTGGTAGAGAACGTTGGTTTTGTGATCTGCCATAGGATCCAGAGAAGACGACCATGATGAACGCAGAGATGCAAGACCCAGGATGTCAAGCACCTGCTAACTCGATTCTCTTCATCAAAACCCTTTGGAAAGGAGATCTTTGGTGGAGAAAATAAGAGAGCTTGGACCAGATCAACCAAATATTAATATAGAACAGGCTAGCCAGAACAGTAAAGAAAAGTACACGTGGGGCTTGTGTCTAAACAAAGTTGACTGTTATTTTTACGTGTAGGAGCTGGAATGTCGAATACAGTGTCTTATCCTTGACCATCTATATGTTTAAATCTTTGCCAGGTATGTGTAATATGTTTATGTATATTTACTGTGTACCTTTTGTAATGTGTTTTTTATATGCTAGCTAGTCAGTTGTACTTTTGCATCGAGGAAATGGGCTGTGATGTGGGTTTATAAGCGTTAGTAACGTTTTGTCTGTAAAGCTATACGATCACATTGTTTAATGACACTACGCTTTTATTGATAAATGTGGATGGAGCTGGAGTGTCCAAAACCATGTCTTATCCTTGACCATCTGTATGTTTAAATCTTTGCCCGACGATTATGCAATAAACAGCATGCACCCGACGTGTTGTCTGAGAATTTTTAATGGAAGCTGGCACACTTCTCTACTTTGAAGATGATCAAGACCTACCTCAGGAAGAGTATGACACTGGAACGCCTGAATGCTTTGGCTATGCTCTCTATGGAGAAAAAACTAATCTAAAACATCCCTGACTTTAATAATTAAGTAATTGAGGTTTGCCACTCAGAATGACAGAATGGCATTTAGCAGAACACTGGTGTCCTGCAGTTAGTGTTTAATTGTATTTGTGAAGCTCACTGAATATGGTACAGCCCCACCTAGAGTATTTTTCACCAGGCGCCACTGCTTCTTTGGATTCACATTTTACATAAGAAGCTGAGAAAAAAGACAGATTTGCCAGACAGAGACTTTATGAACATGGTGACAAACCAGGGAGGTACTTAGTTTATCTTACTGAGAAGAAATCAGGCTCTCACAGTATTTCAGCTATTCTTGATGCAGATGACATACCGGTATGAAAATAGTCAGATTAATGATGCATTTAGGACTTTTTAATTAGCATTGCATTCAGCAAACTTATCTTCCAAAATTCCCCTACCAACCATTTTAGAGGACCAAAGATCCCTCCTGAACTCCCCTATTTCTAAGGAATAGATATTGAAAGACAGTCTAGGAATGCAAAGTGGGAAAGCGCCGGGCCCTGATGGGTTTGGTGTGGAATTTTATAAGGAATTTCATGTCTTGGTCCTTGAGCCGCTGCTTAATATGTTCAATCATTCTTTCTCTTACAATGGTCTTCCACATACTCTGAATGAGGCTAACATATCTCTTATTATTAAGATGGGAAAATCCCCTTACGATTGCTCCTCATACAGGCCCATAGCTCTCCTCAACTGAATACTGCACTCAAAAATCTTAGCGACCCGCTTGGAAGGCGTACTACCTCAGATCATTAAAGAGGACCAAACAGGCTTTATAAACGGGAGGAACTCGAGTATTAACCTTAGACGACTTCTCAATATTATACAGGTATTTCATCAGCGGATGGAGCATGGTCTTGTACTCTCATTAGAAGTTGGAAAAGCGTGACCAGGTTGAGTGGTCCTACTTATTTTTTATCTTGAATAAATTTGGTCTGGGCGATGACTTTATCAGATGGATCAGGGTCTTATACTGTATGCTAATCCCCAAGCTGCAGTCCTGACAAATGGGCTAAGTTCAAACAACTTTAATACAAACAGGGGCACTAAACTAGGATGTAACTCATCCCCCCTGCTGTTTGCACTTGCCATTGGACCTTTGGCAGAAGCTATCAGAATGGCATCCCCCATTCAGGGTCTACAAATCAATGACAGACATAATAAAATAAGCTTATACGCAGATGATGTCCTTATTTTTGTTTCTAGTCCTAAGACCTCCGTTCCATCCCTTACTGAGTTGATTCACCTGTTTGGTACATTTTCAGCTATAACATAAATCTATCCAAGTTGGAAGCCATGGGGTCCAGTTCCCATACCTGCTATCTCTCCAAAATTCCTTTTTAAATGGTCTCCCTCTGGTTTTATATATCTGGGTATTTTTGTGACCCCCAAATTCCAACAACTATATAGAGCAAATTTTGTTCCCGTTTGAGAAAATAAGGCTCGACCTGGAACGCTGTCCTACCCTCCCTGTCTCTTGGCTGGGACGAATCTCACTCTTAAAAATGTATGTTTTACCCAGACTGCTTTATCCTATTCGGATGATTCCCATTATGTTCTCCAATAAAGTAATAAAGGATCTTAATGGTTGGCTAAGCTCATTTATCTAGAGCAAGGGTAGGCCTAGGTTTAAAATGGCCACTTTGCAACTCCCAGGTTCTAGTGGTGGTTTACTTGCCCAATATTAGACATTATCAGTTGTGTGCACACTTAAGGTACATCTAAGACTGGTTGACCAACAGTAAGCTTTCTGTTTGGTTGGACATCGAACAATCCTTTTCGAATTCTTTTTGTTAGAAGCCTTAAATTAATAAGGGAAAGGTGTAATAATCCAATCGTAATTAACACTCTCAAGGCATGGAAGTCGGTTCAATGTTTTGAAAATAGATCCAAATTGACATCTGCTTTTACTCCTATTTTGAATAATCCGGAGTTTCTACCAGGGATATCGGATATTGGCTTTAAACATTGCAATTCCAAAGGAATATGCAGATTAGAGGACTTATTCGACAACAATGTTTTACTGTCCTTTGACCAACTCGCAACACGGTGGCTCGGTGGTTCGCACTATTGCCTCACAGCAAGAAGGTCTTGGGTTCAATCCCCACCTGACCCAAGGGCCCTTCAGTGTGGAGTTTGCGTGTTCTCCCCGTGTTTGCGTGGGTTTCCTCCGGGCACTCCAGTTTCCATGTCCAAAAACATGCAGGTTAATTGGTGACTCTGAATTGTCCCTAGGTGTGAATGTGAGTGTGAGCTGTGTTCTGTCCCTATGTGTCGGCCCTGTGATAGACTGGCAACCCGTCCAGGGTGTACCCCGACTCTCGCCGTGAGTTGGCTGGGATAGGCTCCAACCCCCCACAACCCTGCAAAGGATAAGCGGTATAGGTAATGTTTGTATGGATGACCAACTCGCTGGAAGATACCAACTTTCCAAACAGGGCTTCTTCCGTGTCTTACAAATACGACATTACATTTAAAAAAAATATCACCTTCATTGAAAACCCTGAGGTTTCCTCCATTGAACATACATTATTTAGACGGACTCCAGAGAGACTCTGTAACCTTCCTAATCATGATTTTAGGTCCAGCTGTTCAGGGAATACCTTGAGTGTCAAGAGAGACTTGAAATGATATTTGGAAATATGCAGGGGCAATCGAGCTAGCGCAATCCAATTGAGAATTGTACATAGATTGCATATATCTTCCAACCGTAGACATACTTTCAACTCCTCTTTCTCTCCTCTATGCCTCAAATGTAAAACAGAAATCGGAACTCTTATTCATTGCTTGTGGTCTTGTCCCAGATTACAGAGATACTGGTCTACTATTTTGTCTGAGATGTAAAAGATATTTGGAGTTGTCTTGGAATTAGATCCGGTGTCATTAATATTAGGTCTTCCTAGTCAACAAGTGGTGTATGCCCACCATTGAAAGTTATACAACGTCCTTACTTTTGCGGCACGTAAAAACATTATACTTCAGTGGATTAGCGGGTCAATTCCCTCCGTTAAAGAATGGCTTTGATTCATTTTTTAAATTATCCCAATTGAATATTTTACCTGTACGATACACTCCAAAACTGATATCCTTATCAAGACTTGGGAGCCATTTTTTAATTACATAGATCAGGACATTTCTGCTATTTTGCTGCAAGGATTCTTTTGACTTCTTGCTTTTCTTATTCTTTTCATTGATCCCTTGATGTGCTGTACTGTGCTGGAGTGATATCTTATAATTGAGCTGATTACAGTTGTGCTGGAGTCCATCCATCCATTTTCCGCCGCTTTTCCGGGGCCGGGTCGCGGTGGCAGCAGGCTCAGCAGGGTAGTCCAGACGTACTTCTCCCCAGCAACGTTTCAAGCTCCTCCTGGGAGATCCCGAGGCGTTCCCAGGCCAAATGTGATATATAATCTCTCCAGCGTGTTCTGGGTCTACCCCGGGGTTTCCTACCAGTAGGGCGTGGCCGGAAAACCCCCAACGGAAGGCGCCCAGGAGGCATCCTAATCAGATGCCAGAGCCACCTCATCTGGCTCCTTTCCACGCGAAGGAGCAGCGGCTCTACTCCGAGCAACCTCCGGATGACCGAGCTCTTTACCCTGTTCCTAAGGCTGAGGCCAGCCACCCTACGGAGGAAACTCGCGACCTCATTCTTTCGGTCACTACCCAAAGCGCATGACCATAGGTGAGGGTTGGAACGTAGACCGACTGGTAAATTGCGAGCTTTGCCTTTCGGCTCAGCTCCTTCCACACCACGATGGTTCGGTACAACGCCCGCATTACTGTTGATGCTGCACCAATCCGCCTGTCAATCTCACGCTCCATTTTTCCCTCACTCGTGAACAAGATCCCGAGATACTTGAACTCCCTCGCTTGGGGCAGCAACTCACTCCCAACCCGGGGAGAGCACTCCACCGTTTTCCGGCAGAAAACCATGGCCTCAGACTTGGAGGTGCCAAGTCTCATCCCGACCGCTTCACACGCAGCTGTAAACTTCTCCAGTGCATGCTGAAGGACGCAGTCTGAAGAAGCCAACAGAACCACATCATCTGCAAAGAGCAGAGAAGCAATTCTGAGGACCCCAAACTGGACACACTCCTCCCCCCAGCTACCCCTTGAGATTCTATCCATGAAAATCACAAACAGAACCGGTGACAAGGGGCAGCCCTGGTGGAGTCTAACACGCTCTGAAAACGTATTTGACTTTGTGCCGAGTATACGGACACAACTCTCACTCCGGTTATATAGGGACCGAATGGCTCGTAGCAACGGCCCCGGTACCCCATACTCCCGCAGTACCCCCCACAGGACTCCCTGGGGGACACGGCCGTAGGCCTTCTCCAAGTCCACAAAACACATGTAGACTGGATGGACAAACTCCCATGACCCCCCCTCCCCAACAGCCCCGCGAGGTTAAAGAGTTGGTCCACTGTTCCACGACCAGGACGGAATCCGCATTGCTCCTCCTGGATCTGAGGTTCGACAATCGGTTATGTGCTGGAGTGATTGTTTACAACTGAGTTGATTACAGTTATAACTTGTTTTTCTGTGGTTTTAATTATATTTTAGTTTCTGTAAGTATAATTGTTTTGTTAATCTATTGTCATCATTGCACTTCATCATTACAGATTTTTGTTCAAATTCAATAAATATATGATAAAGCATAACAAATGTTTAAAAAAAAAAAAATAAAGAGACCAACATTTGTTTGGAATGGTCATAAAACTCTCAGCAAATGGAGGAGGTTGCACACCCACCAACCTACACGACCTTCAGTATCATAAAAATTATGAGCAAAATTTAAAACATAATTTCCCGAACTATATGCACCACCAGCACTTCAAAAAAATCAGATAGTGGTCCTTTTTTTTTTGTTTGTTTTTTTCACTTGTGCAGAGTGGCCACCCACTGAGAACATTTGAGAAAGATGTATTTGTATTGTTGAAACTTAGGCGAGATCACCAAACACTCACGTCTATTTGACCCTTTAATTATTAATATTCAAGCAATCGTTCACTGACAAATGGATGGGACATGCTTAAGGTTATTCACAGACACACCATACACAGTCAAGGTGTCAAATCTCACAAAAGTACAAAAGTATCTGCGTTTACATCACTTCATAACTCTTTGCATAAACAAGATAAAAACATGATAACAAGGAAACCTAAACATAGCAAGGAAACATTAAGAACCTACAATACACAGAGAGGCGGACTTACACCCGACGCTAAATTATGTTGATTTTTGAATGGTTGTGTAAGGATTAGAAGTTATGAAACTTGGGAAATGGTTGTAAATTGCCATGTTTCTTCAAGTTAAAAGGCGAATAAATGTCTGCTGCGTGCTATGACGACCCCAAGCTCAAAAATAAAATGCCACCGCGCTTGTTTTGCGCGCACAACTATGCTCATGTCACACGCACAGGCTTTCTGACAAGTTTGCAACCATGATTAGAAGTTATGAAACTGGGGAAATAGTTGTAAGTAGTAATGTTCGTACAAAGGCGAATAAATGACTAGCACGCAAGGCTTTCTGACAAGTTGGCATCCCTGCAGTAACAAATGTTGATATGCACTGGGTTCATTTTAGATAGCAAAATTAGACTGTCTTAATAGGTTTCTTGTCATTTTGTATTAAATGTTTGTTTAAAACGGTTCATTTTGAAACCCAAAAGTCACCACCACACACCAAAAGTAATCTAAAGATGGTGTGCAACAATCAAAAGAAACTCGTCCCCTGCTGTGTATAAAATGTTCTAATTATAATTGTAAACTTTTAACATTTATAAAAAAATTATATACAGTGTTTAATGTACATTTTTAAAAACTTTAATTTGGAATGGGGATAATAAGGCAAATATTTTCAAAAAGTATGATTGAAATTGGTCAAATATTGAAGCAGTTAAAAATAGAAATGTACAGTACTGTTTACAGTAATGCATTAATAATAGAGTTCACAGTGCATCAAAATGTATCAACAAGCTTGGTCTTCTTTTGAAAGTAGACCATCTGAGGATGATATTCAGCGATGTTGGTGTAATTTGGTGTTACGGTCTCGGAGGAGTTGTTTCAAATAGTTCAAGCTACGACCCATTTTGCTCGATGGACTCGTGTCGCTGCCCAGCGACCATACGAAACAGAGGCCGGTTCGGATATTGAGAGACACTGGTGCTTCTCAGTCGTTCATGTTAGCCGATGTACTCCCATTGTCCGGCGACACTTCCTGTGGTTCGAGTGTGCTTGTACAGGGGATAGAAATGGGGGGAGTTCCCGTGCCCTTGCACACCATGAATTTAGAGTGTGGGGTAATCGGTGGAGTGTTCAGGGTTGGAGTGCGCCCTTCCTTACCTGGTAAAGGGTGTATCCTTTATCCTAGGGAACAATCTTGCAAGATGATGCCTATTCTGGAAGTGATGGAACATCCTGAGGCCCAGCCCAATGATTTAATGCGGCATTTTCAGAATGTGTTTCCTGCGTGTGCTGTCACCTGGGCCCGGGCAAGGAGGCTGGGTGATGTAGCTGACCTATCTGAGTCTATCATGGCCCCCTTATTTTCTGTGACCAGTCAGGGTTAGAGATGGAAGAGAGTCCTCCTGTCCAGGCTATTGCTGGTGGCCACGGTGATATTTTACCCTTAGAAATGACTCGCGATTAGCTGTTGAAGGCCCAGCGAGCGGATCCTTCCCTGGAAAAATGTTTTGCTGCTGTTAGACAGTACGGCACCTATATATTACGTTGAGGAAAGTGATCTTCTACTGCGTATATGGACCCCGTCGTCTCGTGCGGGGTGTGACTGGAGTGGGGTAAGTCAAATTGTTGTTCCCGTAGCCTACTGTTTGCCCATGCTGTCTCTGGCTCATGATAGCCTATGGGCTGGGCATCTAGGTGTACGAAAGACCTATGATAGGGTTCTAAGGTGTTTTTTTTGGCCAGGCTTGAAGAAGGATGCAACTCAGTTCTGTCATACCTGTCGTATCTGTCAGCTTACTGGAAAGCCAAACCAGGTCATTGCTCCAGCTCCCCTCCAGCCCATACCTGTGATCAGAGAACCTTTTGAGCATGTGAACACGGACTGTGTTGGCCTATTGCCAAAATCAAAGTTGGGGAATGTGTTTCTGCTGACTGTAATGTGTGTTGCTACCCGTTATCCAGAGGCTATCCCGCTGCGTAAGATCACTGCACAGTTGGTTATTAAAGCCCTAACCGAGTTCTTTTCCACCTTTGGTTCCCTAAAATTGTGCAAACAGACCAAGGCACAAACTTTATGTCCAAGGTTTTTGTGCTGGTAATGAAGAGTCTATCACCCACCGCGTTTCTAGCGCCTACCCCCCGGAGTCCCAAGGTGCGCTGGAACGGTGGCATTAAACACTTAGGTCTGTGCTTCGGAAGCATTGTTTGACAACCGGCAGAAATTGGGACGAGGGTATCCCGTTTGCCCTATTTTCAGTAAGGGGGATTGTGCAAGAGTCCCTAGGATTCAGTCCGGCTAATCTCATGTTTGGACACACTGTGCGTGGTCCTCTTCATGTGTTGAAAGATAACCTGATGTCAGTCAATCCGAGCTGTGCTACTTCTAAGCAAGGTGTTTTACAGTATGTGAGCAGTTTCTGAGAGCACTTGCATGACTCATGGGTGTTTGCTAACGAGGCTCTCGCCTCCTTGCAACACGCCATGAAAAATAACTTTGACCGGACTGCTGTTCCCAGTTTGTTACAGCCAGGAGACCAGGTTTTGGTGCTGTTGCCCATTGCTGGTTCCTCCCTCTCTGCTCGGTTTTCGGGGACATACCTTGTTAGATAAAAATTGAGCCAGACGGATTACGTTGTCTGTACTCCAGACAGGAGGCAACCGACTCGTGTTTGCCACATCAACATGTTGAAGCGGTACCAAGCCCAAGCACAGGTCCAGCCAGATGACGGTAGTGCAACGGCAGGCCCCGCTGTCGCCTCATCTGTGCCTGTGGCTGTGTGTGCGCACAACAGTGAAATTCTTGACGATGATGATGGTGTAGTTCTGAAACATGCTCCTCAGCTCACGCCTCGGTTAAGCAACTCATCAATGCTTAAATCTCTTCCTTCCACATTAGATCACCTCGAGGAGGATCAGAGAATAGGTATTGCTGCACTAGTATCTGAGTTCCCCTGCCTCTTTGGTGATGTTCCCACACGTACTACCGTTCTGGAACATGACATTGATGTGGGTGCGGCTACACCCATTAGACAGCATCCGTAGAGTGAATGCGTTTAAACGCTCCGTTATGAAACAAAAGGTTTCTTATCAGTTAGACAACGGTCTGGCAAAGCCTAGTTCTAGCCCTAGTCCTGCTGGCACCGAAACCTGGCTCCACATTCAGGTTTTGTACTGATTTTCGTAAAGTGAACAAAGTCACTAAACCTGACTCGTACCCTCTACCCAGATTGGACCATTGTGTGGATACGATTGTGTCTGCCCGTTATGTTACGAAGTTAGATCTACTGAAAGGTTATTGGCAGGTGCCTCTTACGGCTCGTGCGTCTGAGATTTCTGCCTTCGTTACGCCTGATACATTCCTACAGTACTCTGTTATTGCCTACGGAATGTGCAACGCCCCAGCCACTTTTCAGAGGTTAGTGAACACTGTTTTGGACAATGTACCCACTTGTCCCGCCAACCTGGATGACCTAGTAGTGTACTCTGCTGATTGGGAGGCCCATGTTTGTACCTCAAGGGCGGTGTTTGAGCGGCTGGCGGCAGCGGCCTTAAGTCTCAACCTCACAAAATGCGAATTCGGTAAAGCCACCATTACCTACCTGGGAAAGGAGGTGGGACGAGGGCAAGTACGCCCTCTGGAGGCGAAAGTGGAAGCTATTAACGGCTTCCCTGTTCCCACTACTCACCGTGAGCTGCGCCGTTTTCTGGGAATGATGGTGTTTTATAGAGGATTCTGTTGGAACTTTTCCTCTGTGGTGGCTCCTCTGACCGGTTTACTCAGTCCCTCGGTTCCCTATGCCTGGTCTGCGGCCTGTCAAGCTGCCATTGTGTGTGCTAAGGCCTTATTGAGCAGTTCGCCTTTCCTGGCAGCTCCTGACTTTTGGAGCCCTTTCAAATTAGAGCTTGATGCCAGCGCTGTGGGAGCGGGTGCTGTCCTGGTCCATGAAGATTCTAATGACCTAGACCACCTGGTTTGTAACTTCTCCAGGAAGTTTAACCCATGCCAATCTCGTTACTCTACGATAGAGCAGGAAACGTTGGCCTTACTGCTTACCCTACAGTTCTTTGAGGTTTATGTGGCTCGAGTGCCTTGCCGGTTGTGGTGTACACTGATCGCAATCCTTTGGTATTCTTGGATCGTATGTGCTACCACAACCAGCGCCTGATGCGGTGGGCATTGCTTGAACAGGGCTATTCCCTGGACATCCGACACAAAAAGAGGAACGGAGAATGTGTTCGCAGATGTCTTGTCTCGGGGATATGGTTAAGGCCCTTGTATGTGTAATGTGTATTGTGCATAGTTCTGGTCTGTGGGCATTATTTCGCAAGCCTGTGAGGTTTGCTCCTAAGGGGGGGGGGGGTGTTACGGACAGGGGTTATTCTGTCCGTATTGTGGTGTGTGCGGTTCTATTTTGCTTCCCTTCTGTGTTCCTCTCTCTGATTCTAACATGCAGGTGTCCTCTTCTCATTGGCGGAACACCGACATCACTCATTGTCACCCTGCCCACTGGCGGCCCAACACCAGCTCCGTCCGCCTGGAATAAAAGCCCTCAGAACATGATGATGGTTGAGCGATTGACAATGACCGAGTTGAACGAGAGCGTGGTATGTGACTGAATGTGTGGCTGATTGAAAGTAGTGTGTAAAGTGGTAACTGACGTGATCTGTGTAAGAGTGGGTTCGGTGTAAGGCCGTGCGCGGCGGTTTGTTATATTATTGTATATATTTTCTTTACTCGTTACGCTCGAGTAGGGTCGCTTTTTGTTCTGTTTACACTTGTGTTATACACTCCTTTGTAACTCTGTACACGGTACGCACGTTTTGTTTGTTATATCCCTTGATCGTTACCGTACAGGAACCAAGTTGACAGGTAAGACGCCCATGGGCATACATTAGTCATCACGTAGTAAGTTGTATAACCCATTAGTCTAGGGACGGTGCCGCCCCACATATTTTGCGTTAGTAAGACCTCGGGTAGGCAGTTCAGTTATTTTATTGATTTATCTTTGTTGGCACCGTCCATTGTCCTCTTGACTTTCTGCTACGAGAACTTAAATAAATATCCGATCAAATTGTACTTTGAACGTTGTTCGTCCGGTATCTTGCACCACACGACTGCCACACCTTTTACCCTGGCATATGTTCGGCTCTTCCTTATCCTAGCCATAACTCATCAAAAGAGTCGTAACACTAACTTAAGACTTAAGTTGCCAATATTTGACTCCATGGAAATAACGTCAACATCCAAATTGTGAAGTTTAGCGTTCTCTAAAAAACAAACAAACAAAAAAAAAAACATGGCTGTTGAATGCCTTAATGAAACAATTGATAGGTGTTATCAGCCACAATCCAAATAAAGTCACCACAATTCTTTTTTAAAGTTATTCAAATACAACTTAACTCCTCTCAGGGAACCATCACCTTATCGTGGTGGAGAGGTTTGTGTGTCCCTATGAACCCGGGGGCTGTGTTGTCTGGAACCTTGTGTTCCTGGTAGGGTCTCCCATGGCAAATTGGTCTCGGGCGAGGGGCCGGACTAAGAATGGTTCAAAAACCCTCATGGAAAAAACTATAAGAGAGGATGATACCCGGCCCGGAGGAAGCCCGGGGTCCCCTTCTGGAGCCAGGCCCAGGAGGAGGACCCGTCAGCGAGCGCCTGGTGGCCGGGCATAGCCCGAAAAAGCAACGTGGACAACACCAACGTCTCGCCTTCTCCGTCCCGTGGGCTCACCACCCGCGGGAAAAACCAAGGGGGTCGGGTGCGCTGCCAGAAAGGTGGCAGTGAAGGCAGAGGTTTTCGACGGATCGGACCCGGGTGGCAGAGGCTGGCTTTGGGGATGTGGAACGTCACCTCTCTGGGAGGGAAGGAGCCGGAGCTTGTGCGGGAGGTGGAGCGCTACCAGCTGGATCTGGTGGGGCTTATCTCTACGCACAGCCTCGGCTCTGGAACCTCACTTCTGGATAGGGGTTGGACTCTATTCTTCTCCGGAGTTCCACAGGGTGTGAGGCACAAGGCTGGTGTGGGGATACTCACAAGTCCCCGGCTAAGTGCCTCTATGCTGGAGTTCACCCCAGTGGACGAGAGGGTCACCTCCCTACGCCTGCGGGTCATGGGGGGGAAAACTCTGACTGTTGTCTGTGCCTATGCACCGAACAGCAGTTCGGAGTATTCGGCCTTTTTGGAGACCCTGGATGGAGCCTTGTATGGGGCTCCTGAGGGGACTCTGTAGTCTTGCTGGGGGACTTCAACGCACATGTGGGCAATGATGGAGACACCTGGAGAGGCGTGATTGGGAGGAACGGCCTCCCTGATCTGAACCTGAGTGGTGGCTTGTTATTGGACTTCTGTGCTAGTCATGGAATGGCCATAACGAACACCATGTTCAAACATAAGGATGCTCATAAGTGTACCTGGTACCAGAGCACCCTAGGCAGAAGGTCGATGATCGATTTTGTTATCGTATCATCGGACCTGAGGCCATATGTTTTGGACACTCGGGTGAAGAGGGGGGCAGAGCTGTCAACTGATCACCATCTGGTGGTGAGTTGGGTCAGGTGGCGGGGGAAGCCTCTGGACAGACCTGGTAAGCCCAAGCGTGTAGTGCGGGTGAACTGGGAACGTCTGGAGGAGTCCCCGGTCCGGGAGGCCTTCAACTCACACCTCCGGCGGGGCTTCTCTGGCATCCCTGTGGAGGGTGGGGGCATTGAATCGGAGTGGGCGATGTTCAAAGCCTCCATTGCTAAAGCTGCGTCTGAGAGTTGTGGTCTCAAAGTCTTAGGTGCCTCAAGGGGCGGTAACCCTCGAACATCCTGGTGGACACCGGTGGTCAGGGGAGCCGTCCGATTGAAGAAGGAGGCCTTCCGGGACATGCTGTCCCGGGCGACTCCGGAGGCAGTTGCAAGGTACCGACAGGCCCGAAGGACTGCAGCCTCGGCCGTGGCAGAAGCAAAGCAGCGGGTGTGGGAGGAGTTCGGAGAAACCATGGAGAAGGACTTTCGGCTGGCGCCAAAGCGGTTCTGGAAGACCATGCGACACCTCAGGAGGGGAAAACAGGGAACCATTCAAGCTGTATACAGTAAGGATGGGACGTTGTTGACCTCAACTGACAAGGTGATTGGGAGGTGGAAGGAGCACTTTGAGGAACTCCTGAACCCGACAAACCCACCCTACATAGTAGAGACAGGGCTGGAGGATGATGGGGGATCAGCATCAATCTCCCTGGCGGAGGTCACTGAGGTAGTCAAACAACTCCACAGTGGCAAAGCCCCAGGGGTTGATGAGATCCGCCCAGAAATGCTGAAGGCTCTGGGTGTTGAGGGACTGTCATGGATGACACTTCTTATCAACATTGCGTGGAAGTCGGGGACAGTACCTAAGGAGTGGCAACCGGGGTGGTGGTTCCCCTGTTCAAAAAGGGGGACCGGAGAGTGTGTGCCAACTACAGAGGCATCACATTACTCAGCCTCCCCGGGAAAGTATACTCCAGGGTGCTGGAAAGGAGGGTTCGACCGATAGTCGAACCTCGGATTGAGGAGGAACAATGCGGTTTCCGGCCTGGTCGTGGAACAACGGACCAGCTTTTACCCTCGCGAGGATCTTTGAGGGGGCCTGGGAGTATGCCAATCCGGTCTACACGTGTTTTGTGGATTTGGAGAAGGCGTATGATCGGGTTCCCCGGGAGATACTGTGGGAGGTGCTGCGAGAGTATGGGGTGAGGGGGTCTCTACTCAGAGCCATCCAATCTCTGTACTCCCAAAGCGAGAGCTGTGTCCGGGTCTGCGGCAGTAAGTCGGACTCGTTTCCGGTGAGGGTTAGCCTCCTCCAAGGCTGCGCTTTGTCACCTATCCTGTTTGTGGTATTCATGGACAGGATCTCACGGCGTAGCCGCGGGGGAGGGGGCTGCGGGTTGGTGGGCAGAGGATTGCATCACTGCTTTTTGCAGATGATGTGGTCCTGATGGCATCATCAGTCTGCGACCTGCAGCACTCATTGGATCGGTTCGCAGCCGAGTGTGAAGCGGCTGGGATGAGGATCAGCACCTCCAAATCTGAGGCCATGGTTCTCAGCAGGAAACCGATGGATTGTCTACTCCAGGTAGGGAATGAGTCTTTACCCCAAGTGAAGGAGTTCAGGTATCTTGGGGTCTTGTTCTCGAGTGAGGGTAAAATGGAACGAGAGATGGGCCGGAGAATTGGAGCAGCGGGTGCGGTGTTGCAGTCGCTCTATCGCACCGTTGTGACGAAGAGAGAGCTGAGCCAGAAGGCAAAGCTCTCAATCTACCGGTCTATCTTCATTCCTACTCTCACCTATGGTCATGAAGGGTGGGTCATGACCGAAAGAACGAGATTGCGGATACAAGCGGCGGAAATGGGTTTCCTCCGGAGGGTGGCTGGCATCTCCCTTAGGGATAGGGTGAGAAGTTCAGCCATTCGTGAGGGACTCGGAGTAGAGCCGCTGCTTCTTTGCGTAGAAAGGAGCCAGTTGAGGTGGTTCGGGCATCTAGTAAGGATGCCACCTGGCCGCCTCCCTAGGGAGCTGTTCCAGGCACGTCCAGCTGGGCGGAGGCCGCGGGGCAGACCTAGGACCAGGTGGAGGGATTATATCTCCACACTGGCCTGGGAACGCCTTGGAATCCCCCAGTCAGAGCTGGTTAATGTGGCCCGGGAAAGGGAAGTTTGGGATGCCCTGCTTGAACTGCTACCTCCGCGACCCGACTCCGGACAAAGCGGATGACGATGATGATGATGATGAACTTAACTCACATTCAGTATGCAGTGTCTTCCAACTGGCCCAAGAACAGGTGGGTGCAGGTGAGAGTCCATCGTACACTAACTTTTACTCTGGCGATGTAAAAAGCTTTATGAAGAACTTATTCTACCTTAACTCTATCTCTCCCTTTGTCACTGTTATTCTTTTTGACTACACACATACACTTCTCATAAAATAACTGCAAGGCATATAAGAAAAAAATAAATGTTGGCACCAGGACAACATCACATTGTTCAAGTGTAACAAGCATGAACAGTCAGTATATCCAAACTACAGCTTCTTGCAGTCGGACTTATAGGCTTTATAGGTTGTGACTCATAAAAACTGCCAAAGTCAATCTTGCTCGACTGATTTTACCTGAACAAATCTGCCTGGACGTTTCTGGAATCCCTGCAGGTCGGTGTGATCTTAGCCAAGGATCACAGTCTAGGTACATGAGTATTCAAATGAATATAAAGCATGATGCATCCCCATAGGTGGCAGGTGAGGCTCACGATTAGGAAAGCCAATATTTGACCTACTATGTTAACGCCCACGGAGGACAACGTGCTCATACAATTTGCACTGGCAAACAATAAGGCACTGCTAATAATGCCACAGTAAAAGTAGGCAGACTGCTATACTTTATAATTATCATACTTGTTTTACGTAACGACCACGGAGGACAACTGACTATGTTCATATTGCATCAATTATGCACTGTAATTGCAAACAATAACGCACAGCTTTGGATGTGGTGGAGGTTAGAAATTGTTGGGTTAAAGTATTGACAATCCCGAACATTTAAACGCAAGCCTTGGGTACGTTAGCCATGCCAATACAGTTTTTGATTTGTTTCTATTACTAATGTAACCACGCAGTTAGATCATCATTATTTTTTATTATTATTATTATTACATTACAAGTTTAGGGAAGGCTTAGACTTCTAGGCTACGTACCCGCCACCTATGGCTGTAGGTCTCTTTTGACTTCAGATTCTCCAGGTTGGCCGAGAGACATCTTTTGGGTTGCTATCAGTATCACAAGCGAGAGGCACGTTCACTACCCTAGATAGATATTGGCGCTGTTGCCTTGTTTTAGAAAGTTCACTTGCGTCTTTGTGGCTGTAGAGATAGTTGAAAATACATTTTGTTTTTTATTATTGTGAGAAGTTCCGGAGCGCCGCTCCAGCGCGCTCCCCCCTCCACTGCACCCCTGATTACACCATCAAAGTTATTCACACCGTGGCCGTATCGTAACAAGACATTGTACGGCTAGTTAGTCACTATGGCAAACTATAATCTACATGCATTTGTCATTATTATTAGGATATTTTGAAATGCATTAATTCGCAAACGTATACATACTATGCTAATTATAATTATAATTACATAATACTAAGCCTTGAGGGGAGCTGGAATGAAGGACCGAGATGAATCATACCCTTGTGTATTCTGCCATCTAATAGCCGCAATAAAATGTTAGTTAAGTCTAGCTAAATCTCTAAACGGCTTCATGTTCCAAAACCAATCCAAAATGCTAATTATTTAATTATGTCGTGATTATAACAGTTTTACCTTGCTAATTATTATCTTAGCATTAAGAAAATGGAACTAGGAAAATTTGGCTAATAAGGGGATGTTATAATCATTTGCAAAACGGTAACTAACGTTCGCAACGTTAGACAAGTAGTACTCTAGTCCCATCACCACCAGCAGTTCCGTCTGTATCGTTTAACAAGCATGCTAGCTAACGTACATGGAAATAACTAACTCCATATCCAAATTGTGATGGTTAAGAGTTCACTACATCAAAACTAGAAACTGTTTTAAACTGCGGCGCGTATGCATTGTGGGGAACACTTGACCTTCAATTTTGACATTAAATAAGTTCGTTTTGCAGCATTCCCGCAAGCTATCAGAAGCTAAATCAAATGGTGTCAGCTGTCATACTCACAGCAACTCACACTTTAGGCTAGCTAACTTTGGTTCAATTTGCTGTCCAATTCAAGTCACCAGAATTCTTTTTAACGTTAAACAAAAACATCTTAACTCACATTAAGTACGCAGTGTCTTGTCAATGTTGTGGGTTTATTCCAAGTGCCAGTGGAATCTGGTGAATTACGATAAACTTGGTTCGACTTGTAGAGCTATCGTGAGTCCAAGCTACTCTCACTCGGACAGGGAGCATATTGCTCCTTCATTCAAAGTCAACCAGACGGCCTAATCGGTTTCCCCATTCATTGTCTATGGGCAAATTAAGCGTGTAAAAAATACAATAAAAAAAAATTGTACAGGACAGATTAATTAGCTGTGTACAAGCGCACTCCATGAAGTTCGAACGGACAGTTTGGCGTTGCAATTGAAGCGAAATGGTCAAAGCTGCGACCGTAGTTAGAGCCTCAAAAATGGGGCTAATAATAAGCAGAATAAGAAGACTTGACGATAACAGTATATGATTGCGTCATGCTGACGCCATCACATAATAACACTAACAATTACAAGAGTTGACCGGCTGTACCAGCTGGCCACCTAAAAAGAGAGGAAAAAACAGGCCAAAATAGATGCCACAGCTATGCAAACAGTGCCAAATCGAAGAAACAAACAAAACAGCTAAACTGCCTTACACACGCTAGCTATCAGAAAGTACACGGGCAGGACACAACCCCAGATTATCCGGAAAACACCCCCTCTTGCACCCCCCATTCCTGTAGTTGTTACGGCGCTGCTGCTGCTAGATTGGCAGTGTTGCTTCATCATAATTTAATAGCGAACATATACGATGACTAAGTAGCCTACTAAAGTTTCGTTTTCGTTTTGTTCTCTAGGCTCTATATGTTTGCACATGTATTAAATTAATTTAATAAGTATTAAAATCACTCAGACTATCCACAATGACAGTAGAGCCTAAACGAAGTGGATCGAGGGTCAGCCAAATAGCTCGTTTAAAACACTTCCTGTAATAGCTTGGGCATGATAACTTCATTGCATTATTTTCAGCTTTCACATGCATTTCAACACACTATTAATTACCAGAATCATATTGTAGAAATAAACATAGTTTATGGGAAATGGGCAATATTTTGAAGGCATGGTTTATGCAGAATGGACTACGCTATTTTATTAGAATGCATTTTATGACAATGTAATGTAATATCTTCTATTCATCCTAACAGCTAACTGTATTTCAGAAACAATATCTAGATCCATAACTAGATCAACCATCGTTATTTCTCCAATACTTCAAAAGGGCTACTGTAAACACGTATTATATTGTTTCAGATAAGTTTATATCTAACAAGACTGAACAATGAGCGCTACAACAATAAAGATGGAACATGATGTACCGCGCTCTCTATTAATTTCAATCCATGGGCGAAAAACAGATTAAAAATGATACAAAAATAACACGTGATCACTTAGCTACATGCACGCACACTACGTCTCTTGTCTTGATAAACTTGCAAGCTGAAATGGCTTATGTATGACATTCAATAATGCCAAAATTATATCTAGTGTTGCGTTGCCTTTGTATAATGCCTTTATCCATCCATCCATCCATCCATTAGCTATACCGCTTATCCTTTGCAGGGTCGCGGGGGGGGCTGGAGCTTATCCCAGCCGACGCAGGGCGAGAGGTGGGGTACACCCTGGACAGGTCGCCAGTCCATCACATCCTTTGTCGTCTTTTACAAATTGTTAGTTCACAACACAGTGTTGACAGTCAATGCAGCATGCCTTTTGGTTTGCACTGACTATTGTAAAAATTTGTATTGTAGTATTAGTACAATAGTATTGACTATTATTTCAATAACACTCACTTCTTGATTTGCTACATTGCTAGTGAACATGAAACACCATGCAATTGTCGTTCATTACAGCAGGAGAGGGCAAGCGTCTATCCATGGCTAGGTGGTAATGCTAACTAGAAACTAGCTAACTCACTATGGATGGAATAATTAGCGATCGGGTGATGCCTTCACATATACTCACAGGCGCATTCGTGCAGATGCCCTGAACTGTTGGTGCGTTGTTTTTGTTATTTATGAGTTAGCTATCCCACTTCTGACGCCCCTAATGAAGAACCAAGATGAATCATACCCTTGTGTATACTGCCAAATCATATCCTTGTGTATACTGCCATCTAGTGACCGCAATAAAATGTTGACTAACATATACATGTATACATTTTATTGCGGTCACTAGATGACAGTATACACAAGATTATAATTCATCTTGGTCCTTCATTCGAGCTCCCCTCAAGTCTTACCCTCTTCCCATTCATTGTTTATGGGCAAATTAAGAAAAGAGGCAATTAAAAAATAACTAGGACAGATGAATTAGCTGTGTACAAGCGCAGTTCGTGGCATTCAAACTCACATTTTGGCGTTGCAATGGAAGCGAAATGCTCAAAACTGCGACCGTAGTTAGGTGCCAAACTAGAAATGCCTTTCCACCTTCAGCGACCAGGCAGTGCAGTAATCAGCCCCCTAAAAAAACCGCTGCAGCATTACTACATACGTCCTCGTGTGCTGGTGGACAGCGCTGAACTGAACACAAGTGTAAACGCCCACTCAGGGTTGGGGACAGTTGGAACATCTGACTTCTTCCATTCATGTAAATTTGTGAACTACATGTCGTAACAGTCAACATATGAGCAGATTATATTGTTTGTGAGATCATGCATTTCAAGATATCCTAATGAATAATGACATAAATGCATGTAGATTATAGTTTGCCATAGTAGCTAACTACTTGTGCTTTTTCTTTCTACTTTTTACATATTTCAATGGCATTATTTTTAATCATTTATTTTAGCCTAAAGTTAATTTAAATAAACTTTAGGCTAAAATATAAATAACTGCAGCTATACTCAGTGCTCGTATTGAGGGGGGATGGAGGGGGATGATTAAAAATAATAATAATAATACTAATAATTCATTTTATTTCGTTTTTAGCGCTTTTCTCGAGACTCAAAGCGCTTTAATTACACAGAACGAACAGCGAATGGACCGACAGCTATCAAACACAACACTCAGTCTGAGTGACAACACGGCAGCCAATTTGCGCCAGACTTGCTCACCCAACATATGACGACGGACTTGCTCACACACATAGGATACACAGACCGACTCCACGTGAATTGGCAGTGACTGGTCAGGGCACTGGTAGGAGAATGGAGCATGTTTTCTTGATGGTGGGAGGAAACCGGAGTACCCGGAGGAACCCCACACAAACATGGGGAGAACATGCAAACTCCACACAGAAAGGCCATTGGGTCAGGCAGGGTTTGAACCCAGGACCTTCTTGCTGTGAGGCACCAGTGCTAACCACTGAGCCACCGTGCTGCCCAAATGTATGCCATCCCCCTTGTTAAGAAAAAAGGACAAGACCATCCCTCATAACTTTTTGGTGGAATGCATCCCCCATGAATTTATTTTGTTTTTTTTGCGCTTGAATCTAACCTAGCTGACAAACAACGGAAAATCTGAGCTTCTCTGCCTTGCACTCGCAAGTCCCCCCTCCCCCGCTCTACTCGCACAAAATCAGCTGTTACTGTGATTGGTTGTCAAGGTTACGTTGTTAGCGTGTGCCAGCTTCATGCAGCAGGTTAGCTTGCATTAGCCTTTTTTGCAGACTGACAGCTAGCTAACCCAAAATTATTCACACCCTAGCCAAATTTTTTGTTATAGTGAATTTTTATTTGACGAATAGGTTTCTTCCGGCAGGAAATTACATAAGAAGGTGACAAAAGACAGTAAGAAATTATTAGAAATATGAACAAAAAATATTACCGATTTGTATGTTTTTTTTACATTTTGACAAAACATGCCATGTCCAAAATTACTCATACCCTTTTCTCAGTAATCAATGGCAAGGCCTTTATTTACTATCACAGCAGTCAAACGGTTCTTATAATTGCATTGCTTTTTGCACGTCTCCACTGGGATTTTAGACCACTACTCTTTTGCGAAGATCTCCAGGTCATTGAGAGGTTGGAAGGCTTCCTTGCCATCACAGATTCTCCACAGATTCTCGATGGGATTTAGATCTGGACTCTGGCTGGGCCACTCCAAAACTATATTGTTTTCTGTTAACTATTTCTTGACCACTTTGGCTATATGTTTCGGATCATTGCCTTGTTGGAAGGTCCAGTGCTGCCCAAGGCCAATTTTTTAGCAGACTACCTGCTGTTTCCCTTCAGAATTTTCATGTAGTCCTGTTTTCTCATGATGCCAATTAATCTGACACGGTTGCTTGGCCCATTGGCTGAAAAACACCCCCAAAGCATAACACTCCCAACACCATGCTTGACTGAGGGGATGGTGTTCTTGGGGTTGAATGCTTCTCCTTTCTTTCGCCAAACAAAAACCACATGCCTGTGTCCAAACAACTCAATTTTGTCTCATCTGACCACAGAATTGATGACCAAAAGCTTTCTTCTTTGTCCAGGTGAGCTTTTGCGAAGGGTAGGCGAGCTTTTGTGTGCCTGTGTCTAGAAGTGGGGTCCTCTTTTGTCGGCGTCCATGGAGGCCAGCCTTGTGCAGTGTCCGCTGGAGCATGTGCCTTAAAATGTGGGTACCAGAATGGGTACCAAAAAAAAACTGCGTCAGAGGTCTAACTCAACAATAACTCACTAAATGTTTGCAACTGGGTAGGTGAGCCGCTCGCCCAAGACACGTTTTAAAAACCCCTGTCAACAAACGGGGTCTGTAGCGCAGTACACTTGTGCTGCGGTAAGGCGGTCAATCCAATCACTGGACGCATCACAACTACATTTGCTCATGGAAATGCATTTTCCCTTTTTTAAATGTACTCAAGAAAGAGTAAAATTATAAACAATTTTAAATACTTTTTAAAAATTACAAATATTCAAAAATACAACTCAAGTACAATAACGAGAGTATCTGTAATTCCTGGATATAAATAATGAAAAGGAGGGGCCCCAGGGAACACCTTGTGTGACTGGGGACGTATACGATGTGTATTGATTAAGTAAGATGAATTGATTTCTGTTTGTGAGGTATGACTTTAGAAGAGAGAGTGCAGTGTCTGCAACACCCAACATTTGCAGCCTGGAAATAAGGAGCTTGTGACACATCGTATCAAAGGCCGCACCAAGGTCGGTTGGATATTGAAGGCACCTGCATCAGAGGTAAGGTGGTCATTGGTAACCTTAGTAAGTGCCGTTTCTGTGCTGTGAAGAGTGCGAAAACTAGACTGAAGGGGCTTGATAAAATTGACGTGGGGAGAGGGATTACGCAATTGTGAGAAATTCAGAAGATTCTGTTAGAAATGAGACATTAGACTTGGGTGGACGGTAAACAACAATAATTAGTTGAGTAACAGGCTTTGCAAGTATATTCAAAAGATTTGACAGATGAGGTTAATGGCAGTAACAGTAATACTGGTATTGTAAATGACAGGAAGACCACCCCCTCGACTAGATAGACAAGGCTTACCAATGTAGTGGTAGTTAGGGGGACCAACCTGAATTATACAAAAAAAATCCCCAGGCTGTTGCCAAGTCTCACATTATGCAAGGAAGTCCATGGGGTTGTTCAATATGAATTGACAGATGGGTGGGGCTTTAAGAGATCTGGTGTTTAAGAGGTCCAAGCTACATTTTGAAGAAAATCAAGCCAGTGAAAGGAAATATCTACAGGCAGCCGTAGCAAATAAGGTGACGGGTTTGAGTGGGAATGAGGGGGGAGACAAGAAGTCCACGATGACGGGATGCTGCAGCCAGTAGAGTAATAATGTACACACTAGGGATGGGCGGATCGATTCTGAAGTATCGATCCTATTAATCTTGAAGTTTAACTTTTTGAGAAACTATCCTCACGTAAAACTATCGATACCAAGTGTTTGCTTTAGCCAGCATTGTTTAAAAATCATATAGCTATTAGATTTATGCTAAAGTGAAAAAAAATGTAGTAATTTTGAATCATAGGATCATCTTCTTCTTCTGACAAAACCAAAGTCAAAAGTATTTTTTGTGGTTCAGCGTTCACTTAACGGTATTTGATTAGCCCCAGAAAATTAAGAAATGTTTGAAGCTTGTAAAAAGCTAGTAGTTGAACTGAACATTTGTGGAACATTGTAGAACAACTTCATAAGTTTCATAATTGCTGCTATTAAACAGAAAACAGATAATTTTGTCAGTTTATTTAAAACTGATGTAGTGACTTTCAAATATATTGTTTTATGGCCACTTTACCTATTTAAACAGTAGAAATCACAAAGATATCCCCCTTTTTATGTACACAAGAACACTTGCAAAAGTATCGGTATCGGGATACTTTACATAATAACGCTTGGTATCGGATCGAAAACAAAATCAGTGGTATCGCCCATCCCTAGTACAGACCGGTTTACATTTGGAGCCGTGGTGAAGGCAGCAACAGAGAATGCCAGAGGATCATGCTGATTTATATGCATTCGGGGAAACGACCAGTAGTTGATAGACATTCCAGTTCAAATGAAAAGTTTTTTATAATCTGGTGGTGGTGTTGAGATGATAACTGGAGCCAGAGGAATAGTAATAACGGAGAGGGAAAGGCCAACAGGAGGAGTAAAAACAGAGAGGGAAAGGCCAATAGAGGAGCAAAGTGCTACCGACGGACCAACACATATCAACCAGTAGAAAACGATGACGTCACCCACCAGCCACAAACCAAGCTAGTGCAGGCAAGGAATCCCAATAATGCACAGCCCTTCCGACCCAGAAAATCAATCACTGACAAAAGTGAAAACTAACTCAGAGCGATGACGTTGAGGGGCTCTACTAGGTCGACTAGGTGACTGTAAATTCGGAAGGTGGGATGGTTTGAAGGAAGAAAAAAACATATTGGCTAGAGCAGGGGTCTCCAAGACATCGATCGCAAGTTTACGTTGTTTGCTGTCTGTTTTTGAGTAGCTCGCCAAAAGGTTTAAGATTATGTAAAAAAAAAAAAGAAAAGTTGACAAATAGAAATCTCTTCCCCTTTCAATCAAATCAAATACACAAATGTCCCACCCTCCAACACAAAATGATATAATTTTTATAAAAGTAAGTTTAAAGGGGAACTCTCATAGAGGATTATGTAAATCATGAAAATAGGTTTACACAGTGAAATGTATCAACACTTGGAGTCCACATTACGGGGCCCAAGTTTTCATATGGACTCTAGAGTTACATTGTAAGAGTAATATCCCAACTGTCTGGCATTCCATGTTTCAAGCCAGCAGTTGGAGGTGTGCGTAGGATAGTACTTATTCAATATCTGGCCGTGTCAAGAGCGGTTATAGAAGGGGGTAGCTTTGAGACATCATTGCTCACTATTAAGCCTTCTGGAGGTGTCGTGGGCTCAAATTAACGAAACATCTGGGATGGAGGGTGCCCACTTGAAAACCCCAATGACATGTCCGCTCTGACTCAAATCCATTCTAAAATGTGTTTTTTTAAGTGCTTATCTTAGAATATGGCATAATGGATACTATAACATCGTATCTTGTGTATTTTGAAATGTCGCATCTAGATGTTTTCTGGTGACTTTTGTGAACAGAACAATTGATAACAAGGGAAAGTCCTTGTGACAGATTGGAGAGACTGCTGACCGGATGTAATTGCCCTAATGGGAAAGACCTGGGCTAGCAACTCATAGCTGCAGCACCAAACACTGTAATCAGTGGACTGAGTGCACCCGCAAAAAGCTACTAACAAAATTAAAGTGAAAATACCCCTAGAGTCTGCGAGAGCAGGGGCAAAAAATGACTCACATATTGATAACACGGTTTGGACCCTAAGCAATGCAACAACTATGAGTACGAGAAGCACTTCAGAAACAATCATAGGCAATAAAGGCAATCATAGGTAAATGTCACCAAATCTGCCCTTGCGGCTGGGAAACGTTAACTGTAAGGATCTTGAGAATACACCAAAGTAAGGAAGGGTGCTTAGGTAGGGAGAGGTGGGAGCATCGCATTGACTTGTACTTCTTAAGAAGTCCGGCAAGTAAGTCGAATGAAGGCCAGCGGCTGGACACAAACCAAAGTCTGCAGGACATCAACAACTCCCGCAATGAGGCGGCGCATACAAGCACAGAAAGACAAGAAGATAAGATGGTAGGGGCCAATCAGCCAAACAAAACATCCAAAGAGAAGATCAGTGACCAAAAACCTCATGTAAGGTGGCCATCAGCCACTGAAAAGAATGTTTGGGACTCTATTAACATAGACTTAAAAAAGACACTCGAACAGCTTAGAGGCACAGTGGAAAGGACATTAGATAAAATAGGAGATGTCATATATGACTAAGGAAAGGAGAGATTTGGGCTGTTGGAGATGATTAAAAAAAGACAGATGGAACCAAAAAAAATCAAGGAGGCAACAAGAGATTGACAACCTAATAAAAAAAGAAGACTATTAAAAAAGCAATGGAAAAAAGCGTCTGAATTAGAAAAGGTAGGCATTAGAGACTTATAGGACAGTTAAAGAAGCGGTTGTCAACATTGAGGGGAGCAGAAAACCTACGGAGAAACCAAAAGAAGAACAAACGAGCCAGGAATCAATTCTACAAAAGACCCCTTCAAGTTTACAGTCCTTGTTCAACAAAGCAAAGGACGGAACTCTGAAAACAACCATACAGGAACTGGAGTCCCACCTAAAGGAAACTCACACAGACGAGAAGATGCACGAGCCATTCACAGTTCCCGCAGATATTCCACCAATTGTGGAGCAAATGGACACCAGACCTCCAAAATGGAAACAGGGAGAAAATGCAGTTAGATGTGCTAGAGTAGCATCGGCACCAGGACCTAATGGAGTATCTTACAGGCAGTATAGAAATGCACCTGATGTCCTACATTTCCTTTGGAAACTACATAAGCTAGAATGGGGAAAACCAAATTATTCCCAGATTGTGGCGTCAAGCCAGTGGAGTGCTTATTCCCAAAGAGAAAGATTCAAGTGACATTAGTGAGTATAGACCAATTTGCTTCATCAATGTTGAGGGAAAATATTTTTAAGCGTAGGAGCACAGAGATTGAGCGAATACCTTCCAAACAATAAGTTAATAGATACCTCAGTACAGAAAGCAGGCATATCAGGCTTTTCCGGGTGTATGGATCACACCAGCATGATTTGGCACCAAATTCAATTGGCAAAATGAGGGAACAAAGACCTCCATGTAATATTTTCTAGGATTTGGCAAACGCATTTTGGTCTGTATCGCACAAGCTGTTGCGGTCTGCATGAGTTTTTTAAGGTACCAAATGCAATTATAAGCCTGGTTAAGGCATACTTTCAGGACATTCAATTGTTTTCATACACCAACATTTACCACAGAATGGCAGCATCTGGAGATCGGCATCATGGCAGGATGTACAATCTCACCCTTGGCATTTACCATGGCATGAAAGTAATAATTCGAGCATCAAGATGGGTTGTCAGTGGGCAAAAGTTAACGACAGGGTTACGCCTTCCTCCCATTCGAGCATATATGGACGATATGACAATATTGACAACAACCGCTCCTAAAAGACAACTAAGTAAACTTAATGATAACCTTAAATGGGCTAGAATGAAAACAAAACCAAGCAAATCCATAAGCATTTCAGTTGTCAAGGGAAAATTGTGCAACAAAATATTCTTCATAGATAAGGTTCCAATTCCGACGGTGATTGAAAAGCCTTTCAAAAGTCTCGTAAAATGATACAATGCTACCCTTAAAGACTCAGAGCAGGTTGAGGAATTAAGGATAGAATTGAACAAAGGCCTAGAAAGCATTGAGAAGTCAAGGTTGCCAGGTGCATTGAGAAGTCAGGGTTGACAGGTGAGCGAAAGCTGTGGTGCCTACACTTTGGTCTTCTACCCGGCTCATGTGGCCATTGACAGAGTATGATATACCCATCACAAAAGTTTAAGTAATCTTTTATGCTAGGAAATGGTTAGGGGTGCCAAGATGGCTTAGTAGCCTGGCACTCTATGGGAAAGGTGCTCTAGAGCTGTCGCTTACCGGGCTTACAGAGGAATTTAAGTGCACCAAAGCTAGATTCGACATGACAGAATCACAAGATGTTGTAGAAAGAAAAACAGCACCCACATTAAAAACAGGACGGAAATGGAATCCAAAAGAAGCAGTGCTGCAGGGAAAAGCATCCCTTAAACATGCGGAAATAGTAGGACAAGTACAACATGGACTTGGCACAAGTAAACAGAGATGTTTAAAATCCACCCCTTTGGAACAACGCAAATTAGTAATAGAACATATACGTAAGCAAGAGGCAGCAGTAAGGAGAGCTGAAACTGTCTCACAAGCCAAACAAGGGTGATGGATGAACTGGGAAAGTGTAGAGCAGAGAAAAATTACCTGGAAGGACTTGTGGGGAAAGGAATCTACAAGAATTTGCTTTAGTGTTAGGGCAACCTACGATGTATTACCAACACCTACAAATCTTAGCCAGTGGGTAGGTGAGGATCCAACATACCCCCTCTGTGGGGTTACAGCTAATCTCAAATATGCATTGTCTGGGTGCAAGACTAGCCTTACCCAAGGAAGATATACCTGGTGCCACAATCAGGTACTAAAGTGCTTGGCCGCAACAACAGAGCAAAGAGCTCAATGGTTATTGCCCTGCCCATTGGAGCAGAGGGCGACACGCACCACATTCGCTTTCTCAGGGACGGAGTTTTAGGAAGGAAGTGTAAGAGAAATTATGTTCATATAGGTAACCATTGTATGTTAGTGGTGTCTATGAGCTCCACTTTCCTCTTAGGCCATAAGGTTGGAACATGATGGTGATGGGTACCAGATGTTTTGGGGTCTAAACAAATGTGTAGGGCCTTGCCTCTGCGTCAACTTTACACAATAAGGAAGGTGTTAATATGAGACCCTGAGGGTATATATATGCGAGTTCAGACTAGGAGACCCTCAGAGGGTTGGAGTACATGCTTTTGGGGTGGTTTTCTGTGTATTTAATCTTTCATTTTTATATTCACATATTAAAGTTTTGTATTGTTAAGCATCATACCTTTGTGAGATTTCATTATCAAAGGGCTACGATACGATTTCTATTACAGAAGTTAAACAAGCCAAAACAAAGCTCAGGGCAGCTGAGACGAGCACGAGATTGAAGAATGCTTGCAGATGTCGGACAACAACTGAGAGTCCCATTAGAGATTGAAACAACCAATTTAAGACCAGACTTATTACTCTGGTCCAACACACTGCAAAACTGTGTAATGCTAACAGTCCCGTGGGAAATTGGCGGCTGAGGCAGAACTGCGAGGCTGGAGAACAAATGTGTGTCCTGTGGAGGTTGGATCCCAATGATTTGTGACAATATCAACATCCAAACTACTTAAGGAAATGCAGGGTTCCAACACATTTTCCATTTCAAAATTCCATACTTTTCCATACTCAAATTTCCACACTTCTCGGTAGATTTTCAGACCATATTTGACATCAGAGTACAAACAGCTAGATGTTTATTATGTAAATAAATGGTTTTAGAATCCAACTGTTAACATCTATGTTACATTCTGACAACGTATGTCAGGGGTCTTTAACTACATTTGTCCAAGGGCCAGAATTTTTCGAAGCAGACACTGTGGGGGCCGGCCTTTCAGAAATGTTTTTCTTTTATTTATTAATGCCCAATGAGCCTATTTTTGTTTAATATTTTCACTTTCTTACAAAATTTATGTTTTTTTGTTAGCCTATATTAGTGTGAACAGACTCTTAAATAACATGGGAAATCCATAACGATAACTAGATACTTAACTAGGCTAGATAATGCTCTCAGACCTCCGCCAAGGAGGCAGTTCACTGAGGAGTGATGGCTAAAATCTATAATTCTGAAAACATAATTGCAGAACACAGTCCTGACTGGCAGGACCTACAAATCAATTTTAACCGGTTTTGACGCTATTAAGTGGCGGCTTTAACACGAGACCACGACTTTTGGAGGGGCAGTGGGCACACGCTTAAGCGCGCGCGCGCACACACACACACAGGGTACAAAAATGTTCAACTAGTCACAACAGTAGACACCTCCATCAAAGAAACCTTTGCTAAGCAATAACACAACATCAACGTATGCCCAGCGTTACAAAATCAACGTGATAAAATATAATTGACTCACAGTGCAGCTCAACAAGAGAAACTTCTCTGATGTGCTAGCACTAGTCTGTGCTAATAGTTAGCCATTTCTTTTTTCTGGAACCAATCATGCTTGAATGACAGATTTATTTCACCCTTCAAAGTCTGAATTATGTTCAAATCATCTGGTCAATGTAGTTCCAAACGCATGATCTCCAGTTTCTCATTTCGATGCAAAGTACTAAATGTAGGCTAATGCTCAACAAATAATTGATACTTGAACTTGCCATGATATAACGTAAGTTAGCTATAGAATGAATCGGCTTCGTAAAAAGTGTAATGGCAGGTCACGTCACCCCAAAGCGTGCAGTTTTTATTTTTCAGATCACCTGATGCTAAGCAGCATTCCTGGAGGCTGACAATCTCCCCCCGCTGCTCCAGATAATTTGCGGCAGAGTTTCTCTGCTCACGCTATATATTCAAAATACTTGAACTCATTTTTTCCTCTTCACATTTTCTGAATTCATTAACATTCTGTGCGTCGGATGGGAAGCTTTGACGAGCCGCCAGTTGACAAACCCTGATGTATGGCAGTTCAGTCCACACTCCCGCTGAAAGTTGAGTTTATGGCAGCACTGTCCGCTAGCGCAAATTAGATCAGTGCGATCAACTCAATCAGCCGTGCACGCATATTATTTTTGATTTTTCCGTGCGCTTTCACAGCACTTGCCGCAGAATATCTCTGCTTGTGCGAGCAATATTGTAGCCTGCGAGGAGAAAACCATGCTTGCGGATTTTGGCACCGATATGCCACAAAGGCGGGCGCGTACACGGACGGACATTTTCAGAAATTATGAATTTTATATTTTAGAAAACAGAATGGGGCAATAGTCTGGAAACACAAATATTTTCCATACTCTCTTTTCTTTTTTACATACTTATCCAGACCTGGAAATTACTCAAATCAAATTCCATACTTTTCCATACTGCGTAGGAACCTCTGCAGATAGCAGGCTACGAACGGAAAAGATGAACAAGCAGAAAGCTACACTAAAGAGAAATCTCACAAACTAACGAGGAATGGATGCTATGGTCGAAACATTATTCAGGGACCACAAAAGTAAGACAGAAATTATGTCTGCTATTGCTGACGTACAGCTTGGTGCAAACACAGTGGCAAGCAGAGTCTCTTGCGCTTACTCAGACGCAACGGGACATGATAAGGTGTAAATGGCTGAACTGTTCTGTGTCAATCCTGTGGAGATCATGCCCAGCTAAAATAATGTCCAAATCTCAACAACTTTCACAACATTTCTGTAGCCTGGTACACCCAGAAAATTATAAGAACATTCACCAAGCAGCACTGAAAGAACCTGCTTCTTTAGGCTCTACATACCTTTGTGAATCAGCTTTTTCAAAAATGAATAAGATTACCTCTTAAATTCAGAACAAAACTGACAGATGAAATGTTGAAAGTTAAATGTTTTTTAACATCTAGACTTTGTTATTTCGTTCATTTTCGTTAACTATAATAAACTTAATTTCAACCAAAATAATCAATTGATAGACATCGAAGCATAGGTTCACATTTTTTTATGTTTGTCTAAAATTAAATACCTAAATTAAACATGCAATAACTGAATAAGTTTAAGTGTCTTATGCAAGTGTGTAGTATATTTGAAAGCTAATAATTTAAGGTGTACTCAATTTGTTTGAGGCAATCAGTGTTAATTTAGTCAACGAAATTGATGACAAAAGTACTTGTTTACAAAGTGTTTTTAATTTAAACAACGATGACGATAAGGTGACTAAAACTCTGCATAGTGACAAATAACAATGATCTTTATTTAGAAAGTTTGACAAAAATGTGACGAAAAAAAACATCCTGTGTTCATTCAACTTGTTTAAAATCGCAATGAACCGCACCTATCATGTTTGGACAGCCTAATGTTTGGCAAACGGGACATTTGTGATTGGCTAAACCGGAATTTGATTGGATCCGTGCTCGCCTATTCCTCCTTTGGAGGTACAGACATGTTTTCAACCTGAATTTGTAGATCTGAATTTGAAAATGTAATCTGAATGCTTCTCAGATGTTGAATAAATAATGTATTGTTACAATTGCATTTAAAGCTTGTGAACCTGATCCATTGGCAATCATTTTTTTAAATTAGCATTTTGAAATGAATAAAATATATATGAAATAGAATTTGAAGAGAGCATTTAAATTTTATATAAACATTCTGTTTCAATTCATAACACTCAAATTCAAGGTCGAATATGCATACATTTTTTTATTAAATAATTCAAATTCAAACTGGTGGCACCAATGTAATACTGTAGTCCTGGTTTATTTTACGGTTTACTGTTGAACAATTCACTTCATCTACTTAAAATTGCTGTCTTGTTGGAACGTGACCGTTTGTCAAGGTCTCCATTTCCAGAACAAACACATTTCCAGCAAATGTATACCTTATTTCTCACAACGCTTTGCATAAGTGCCTTGTAAACTAAGACTTCAAGAACAGCATAGCATTCATCACATTTTTACTTAAGTGCATTGCGTTCATTCATCAAGACTTTCAATTCCAATTAGTTAATAAAAAGGACTGTTTAGTTAAAAATAATTACCTCAGAGATAGAATGATAGGTAATGGTATATAAGAAAAGACTTACCTCTTAGATAGAATGACAGGTAATGGTATATTAGAAAAGACGCCTCCGTTTTTCTATCAGACACCAGGATGTACTCAACCTGCATTAGATTTACAAAAAAATAGAATTAAGAAATTCTAATACATTCTGAATAGTTAACAATCTAGCTATCCCTTCAAAGACTGCCTATGCCATAGATTGGAAATTGATTGTAGATACAAAAATGTGAGTAACATATTACACTGATTCTCAATTCACTACACTGGCTCCCTGTGTCAGATAACTGATAAGATAAGATTTTAAAATACTGTTGGTCACCTACAAGTCACTAAATAATTTGGGGCCAAAATACATTACCGACACACTCATACAGTATAAACGCTCTGGACCACTCAGCAGGTCATCTGGAACAGGTCTCCTTACCATTCCCAGAGTTAAAACAAAAAAAGTGATGCAGTGTTTAGCTACTATACAACAAATAGATGCAACAACTTCCAGAATGTTTGAGACTCGTTCCAAGTCTGACTACTTTCAAATCCAGATGAAAAATGTGTATGTTCTCTATTACATTTGGCTGAATAGTTCCTTCTTAGCTATTTTATTTCTTAGTACAATTGTATTTTATGAATTTCTTGTTATTTTGTTTCTTCCTTATATGTTTCCGCTTGCCTTGCGTAAAGCACATTGAATTGCCTTTGTGTATGAAAAGTGCTATACACATTTTTTGGATTTCATACAAAATTCCCAGCTTTAACATTTTTGAAAGAGGAGTAAAGTAGGAATTAGTGGCGGCTGGTGAAAAATATTCTAGCTGGGGCTGTGCCAAATTCAGCCAGCTTCACAAATACAATTAAACACTAACTGCAGGACACCAGTGTTCCTTGAAATAGTAAGTATGTACACTGCTCAAAAATTTTTTATTGCTTCAAGTCAATTAAACTTCTGGGATATTGATCTGGTCAGTTAAGTAGCAGAGGGGGTTGTTAATCAGTTTCAGCTGCTTTGGTGTTAATGCAATTAACAACAGGTGCACTAGAGGGGCAACAATGAGACGACCCCCAAAACAGGAATGGTTTTCCAGGTGGAGGCCACTGACATTTTTTCCCTCCATCTTTTCTCACTGTTTTTCACTAGTTTTGCATTTGGCTAGGGTCAGTGTCACTACTGGTAGCATGAGGCAATACCTGGACCCTACAAAGGTTGCAGAGGCACTCCAACTCCTCCAGGATGGCACATAATACGTGCAATTGCCAGAAGGTTTGCTGTGTCTCCCAGCACAGTCTCAAGAGCATGGAGGAGATTCCAGGAGACAAGCAGTTACTCTAGGAGAGCTTGACAAGGCCGTAGAAGGTCCTTAACCCATCAGCAGGACCGGTATCTGCTCCTTTGTGCAAGGAGGAACAGGATGAGCACTGCCAGAGCCCTACAAAATGACCTCCAGCAGGCCACTGGTGTGAATGTCTCTGACCAAACAATCAGAAACAGACCTCATGAGGGTGGCCTGAGGGCCGACGTCCTCTAGTGGGCCCTGTGCTCACTGCCCGGCACCGTGGAGCTCGATTGGCATTTGCCATAGAACACCAGAATTGGCGGATCCGCCACTGGCGCCCTGTGCTTTTCACAGATGAGAGCAGGTTCACCCTGAGCACATCTGACAGACGTGAAAGGGTCTGGACAAGCCGTGGAGAACGTTATGCTGCCTGTAACATCGTTCAGCATGACCGGTTTGGTGGTGGGTCAGTGATGGTCTGGGGAGACATATCCATGGAGGGACGCACAGAACTCTACAGGCTATGTTATGGAAATTCTAAATATTAAACACGGCGAGACCAAATAATGAAGTTCAATACAAGTATTTTGTTGAAAAAAAGGTGCTTCTGCAAAGGATCAAATGCGTTTGCAAAAGGATCACCCCACACAGCATTTAAGATGCTGTCCGAAAGAGATGACAATTTACTTATGAAATCAGCACTCCTAAATAGACAATGGGAGTGTCTTACTCCCTAAGATAAGTCACATGTATGTCGTCAGATGGTGGGTCATTACAGTGACCCACACTAGACCCCTGGAGTTATCTTATCTGCAGACATCCTGTCTCCAGTGTGACCCCTTCAGCAACGAATTACAACCTTTGCTATTCTCTAAACAAAACCTTTAGTTTACGACATGCAGCTGTGGTCAATCAGTTAATACGTCAACCAGTCGGAACAGTCATGCATCAGCGTATACACATGCAAGTCATCAGAATTCTGCTATTACAGCTAGACAACGGCACCCTGACTGCCTTTAGGTATCGGGATGAAATTCTTGGACCCATTGTCAGACCCTACGATGGTGCAGTGGGTAATGGGTTCCTCCTGGTGCACGACAATGCCCGGCCTCATGTCGCGAGAGTATGCAGGCAGTTCCTGGAGGATGAAGGAATTGATACCATTGACTGGCCCCCATGCTCGCCTGACCTAAATCCAATAGAACACCTCTGGAACATTATATTTCGGTCCATCCGATGCCGCCAGGTTGCACCTCAGACTGTCCAGGAGCTAGGTGACGCCCTGGTCCAGATCTGGGAGGAGATACCCCAGGACACCATCCGTCGTCTCATTAGGAGCATGCCCCGACGTTGTCAGGCATGCATACAAGCACGTGAGGGCAATACACAGTACTGAGTACCATTTTGAGTTGCTGCAATGGAATTTCAGCAAAATGGACTAGCCTACCGCATCATTTTTTCACTTTGATTTAATAATAATAATTCATTTTATTTAGTTTTTAGCGCTCTTCTAGATACTCAAAGCGCTTTACACAAATTGGTCGCCAATTAATAACACAGAACGAACAACGAATGGACCGACAGCTATCAAACACAACACTCAGTCTGAGTGATACCACGGCAGCCAATTTGCGCCAGACTTGCTCACCCAACATATTATGACAGACTTGCTCACACACATAAGACACACAGACCGACTCCAGTTGAATTGACAGTGACTGGTCAGGGCACTGGTAGGAGGATGAGGCATGTTTTTTGATGGTGGGAGGAAACCGGAGTACCCGGAGGAAACCCACACAAACACGGGGAGAACATGCAAATTCCACACTGAAAGGTCCTTGGCTGAGGTGGGGTTTGAACCCAGGAGCTTCTTGCTGTGAGGCAATGATGAGCCACCGTGCTGCCCAAATTTTCGGGGTGTCTTTGAATTTAGCCCTCAGTAGGTTGCTTTCGTTCCTAACACATTACCCAGTCCATATCAGTATAGATATCCAGCATGATTTTTTTCCCCATTGAGATCTGATGTGTTTTCAAAGTGTTCCTTTAATTTTTTTTGAGCAGTGTATTAAATGCTAATATTAAACATGAGGCATTCTTACACAATACAATCTTATACTAAAGTCAACTACAAAAATAATTGGGGGTCAGGGGAACTTTGTGTGTGTGTCTGCCATCTTATTTGTAAAGGAATTTGGCCATTCTGTCCTTTTGAGTGGCAAACCTCTCAATTACTTAATTATTATAGTCAGGGATATTTTTGATTAGATTTTTCTAAATGGAGAGCATTGCCAGAGCATGTCATGTTGTTCCTCAGGTAGGGCTTGATCCTCTTTAAAGTAGAGAAGTGTAATCCCTCTATTCTTGACAACAGCTTCCATTAAAGATTCTCACACAAAACGTTGGGTGCATGCAGTTTAAGTCTGGCAAAGACTTAAACATACAGATGGTCAAGGATAAGACATAGTATCTGACACTCCAGCTCCGTCTTCGCCACATTTTGCAATAAAAGGGTAGTGCCTCATTAAACCATGTGCACTCGCATAGCTTTACAGACATAATTTTACCTACTAACACTAATAAACCCATCACAACCCATTTCCTCAATGCAAAAGTACAACTGATTAGCTAGTACATAAAAAACACATTATGAAACGTAAATAGTAAATATACATAAACATATTACACGTACAGGCAAAAATGTAAACATACAGATAGTCACCGCGGTAAAGATAGCATTACGTTTGATATTCGCTTGATATTCAAATTCAGCGGCTAATAACTTTTAACTCCTATGGCATAAATGTTTCAAAGTAATTGCGTTTGACTTGTCCTGATTTGTGAACTTGGATTCTACAGTGTTTTCGTCATAATTAGCTTTTTCTCCAAAATCGATGTTTTGTATTTTAAAATGCGTTAGATTGACAATAACCTACTGTAGAGATATCAGACCAACTGTATCTTGTTCAGGACGATTTGTAAATTTATTCTCAAATAAGGGCAGGCGGTGTACGTGTGTGTAGCTGTGCATGTGAGTGTGTGGGTGGGGGAGTGTGTACCTGGTCTAGCTAGACAAGAGTAGGACTACACAAAGCCTGGTCTAGATGGACATCCATTGCTGATAACCTTGTAAAACATGGACTACATGTATCGACACATACGAGAGGTCAAATAAGATGTGTTTCAAGATTTGTGAAACCTCTGCATTTTTTAATTTTTGAATAAAAGGTTACAGTAGTCTATGTAACTTGTGATAAAAGAATGCGTCAACTTCTCTGTATTTTTTTATTATAGAATTGGGCGAATTCTAGATATATTTCTAAAATGTTTGATTTTTCTGATTAGATTCGTATGACATTCAAAGCCAAGCACTTAGTCACTGGTGCACTGCAACTTTAAGAAGCCCAACATTTCGGTAATTAATTCCTCTGGCACTTCGGTAAAAACACAAGTAGCCACATCAGTTTTATCATTTAAGAAAGTTGTGGGACATCCAAGGCGTAAGACAATTTGTTAGAAGGGAGAGTGACATATTTAGGCTACTGTAACAGTAGCGTCAAGTTTAGCTAGATGTCTACAAGGCTTACCTATCATGTTCCAAAACCAATCCAAAACGTAAATTCTTTAATTACATCGTGATTATAACAGTTTAACCTTGCTAATTTTTATCTTATTCAAATTTTCCTCATGCTATTAAACTTTGGCAAATAAGGGGCTGGTATAATCATTTGCAAAATGGTAACTAACGTTCGCAACGTTAGACGAGTAGTAGTCTAGACCCATCAATGAGAGTTCACTAAAAATCCAAACCAAACAAAAAAACTTTTTTAACAGCGGCACGCATCCATTGTGGGGAACACTTGATACGTGTTAATCAGTAATAGGTAAAAGTCACAAGATCTTAGGACAAAGGTATACTAAAAGACTGCTAAGCAAACTTAATGATAACCTTAAATGGGCTAGAATGAAAGTAAAACCAAGCAAATCCAGAAGCATATCTGTTGTTAAGGGAAAATTGTGCAACTAAATTTTCTTCATAGATGAGGATCCAATTCCAACCGAGATCGAAAAGCCTGTCAAAAGCCTTGGAAAGTGATACAATGCTACCCTTAAAGACTCGGAGCAGGTGGAGGAATTAAGGATAGAACTGAACAGAGGCCTGGAGAACATTGAGAAGTCAGTGTTGCCAGGAAATTTAAAACTATGGTGCCTACAGTTTGGACTTCTACCCCAGCTCATGTGGCCATTGAAAGTGTATTATGTACCCAAAACTAAAGTTGAAAAGCTAGAAAGAAGAGTCAGCTTTTATGCGAGGAAATGGCTAGGGGTGCCACGGTGTTTTAGTAGCCTGGCTCTTTACGGGAAAGGAGCTCTGGAACTGCCGCTTACCGGGCTTACAGAGGAATTTAAGTGCACTAAAGCAAGACTAGAAATGACACTTGCGGAATCCCGAGATAATATAATAAGAAAAGCGGCACCCACATTGGCAACCGGACGGAAATGGAATCCAAAAGAGGCCGTACTGCAAGCAAAAGCAGCCCTTAAACATACGGAAATAGTAGGACAAGTACAACATGGACGAGAAGGACTTGGACTTGGTACAAGTAAACCGAGATGGTCAAAAGCAACCCCTTTGGAACAACGCAAATTAGTGATAGAACAGATGCGTAAGCAAGAGGAAGCAGTAAGGAGCGCTAAAACTGTCTCACAATCCAAACAGGGGCGATGGGTGAACTGGGAAAGTGTAGAGCAGAGGAAAATTACCTGGAAAGACTTGTGGGGAATGGAATCCACAAGAATTAGCCTCATTGTTAGGGCAACCTACGACATACTGCCAACACCAACAAATCTCAGCCAATGGGTAGGAGAGGATCCAACATGCCCCCTCTGTGGCGGGACGGCTAATCTCAAACACATAATGGCTGGGTGCAGGACGAGCCTTACTTAAGGAAGATACACCTGGCGCCACAATCAAGTACTAAAATGCTTGGCAGCAGCAATAGAGCATAGGCACTCAACAGTTAATGCCCTGCCAATTGGAGCAGAGGGCGACATGCACCACATTCGCTTTGTCAGGGAGGGAGTTCCGGGAAAGAAGAGTTATAGCGCAAAGCTATGGGCAGCTGAGGAGAGCATGTGATTGGAAAATGCATGCTGATGTCGGCCAACAACTGAGAGTCCCATCGGAGATTGCAACAACCAACTTAAGACCAGACTTATTACTCTGGTCTAACACACAGCAAATTTGTTTATTTTATAGAGCTAACAGTCCCGTGGGAAGAACCAATCGACGAGGCTTACGAAAGAAAGAAACTCCGCTACAGCGAATAAGCAGCTGAAGCAGAACAGCGAGGTTGGAGAACAAAGGTGTGCCCTGCTGAAGTTGGATGCCGTGGATTTGTGGCAATATCAACTACCAAACTCCTTAAGGAGTTGGGGATCTGCGGCAAAGATTTGCGCCAGACCATAAAAGCTATATTAGATATAGCAGAAAGAAGTAGCCAGTGGCTGTGGCTGAAAAGGAAGGATCCTATATGGGCACAAAAGTAAAGAACATCATGCTGAAAAACCAAGAAAGGATTAATCTCAGGACAAAGGTATAAAAGGTAAGTCTTTCCTGCAGAGCGTCATTTATCAAGCCTGCAGGAACAGAGTAGGGAAAGATTATCTTCTTTTCAAGTGGTAAGTATCCCTGCAGAGTTGGCAGAAAGTGCCTGCAGTGATAGGAATTAGGGATGGGTATAGGGATATCTGCAGAGCGTCATATATTAAGCTTGCAGTAACAGAGTAGGGAAAGATTATCTTCTTCTTTTCAGGTGGTAAGTATCTCTGCAGAGTTGGCATTGAAAGCCTTCAGGAATAGGAATTAGGGATAGGTATAGGGATATCTCTCGGTTTAATAAATAACTTAATTTTTTTATTTTTAATATCTGGCCGTACCGAGAGCAGATATAGAGGGGGGTGGCTCTGAGACGTCATTGCTCACCGTTAAGCCTTCTGGAGGTGTCGTGGGCTCAAATTAACAAAACATCTGGGATGGAGGGTGCCCACTTGATAACCCCAATGACATATCTGCTCTCAACCCAAGTCCATTCTAAAATATTGTCTTTTGAAGTGCTCATCTTGGAATATGGCATAATGGATATTATGACATCCTATCCTGTGTATATTGAAAAAAATGTGCCTCTTGTCAAGGCAACCGGCAGATAAACAGCGAGCTCGCCTCGAGTTTGACCCGACAACATAGCAAAAGTACTCAATCATGCTAAAATTGTGACAAAGCGGAGGCTAGTGGTCAAAAATGTACACACACGTCATACTTGCCAACCCTCCCGATTATGTTTTTTGTATGGAGGACCGCCAGACCCCCACTATTGTTTGGAAATCCTCCCAATTTTTGAGGTTTCAAGGTTGGCAAGTATGACACACGTGCCAAATCACAATTTGTTAATCAAAACTATTTTGGAAATGGAAATTCAGTTTCTTCTTTGTCTTTGACTTAATCGCGATGCGTCGACGCACGAGGCAAATCTACGTATTTTCGAAATCAATTTGAATCACCTCGTTGACGAGTTGCCCCAGCACTAATCACCATGCCACATAGGCATGCTATACCAGGTTGAAAAGCTAGGAATCTGTATATTTCCCAGAAATACAATATTGATTTTGTATTATAATAAGTATTTGCATCAATAACTAGTTTGTACAACATGTAAACAACAAGCGCTCGCAGTTTTGCAAGGTACAACAGCAGTCAAATTTATTGAAAATGTCTTCCATTGTAAACAATCCACAAACACCGCATGTCAGACGAAGTTGTTCGCTCTTCACGTTTCAGAAGGTAACAAGTGTTAAAAGGTACGAGCAATAGCATAAGAGTGAGCTTAAGTTCCTTACCAAATACAACATTTTGCAATGAAAGTAAAACATTTCTGCATTCTTCTATGATTATTGTAATAAAACAGGAGTTTTAGCCAAATAAACACATGCGCGCATTTGTTAGTGTTTCCTCTAGGATTTATTTCAGCAGGTGGGGGAAAGTGTTTTGTTGTACCTGGGTGGTGTGCGCGTGCTGCCGGCATGGTGAAATATCAATGGGCGATGTAAAAATCTTAAAGTGACACTTGACTACAAAACAAACTATAGAACAAATGTATTTACATCTATTTTATTCATGCATAATGCCTCTCTGACCCACTACTTATAAAGTTTGCCACTTGGTTGAGAGCAATTTATTATTCTTTAATATTCTAATATTATTATTCTTGTATTTTGAAAGAAGAGCTTTAAGGTTTTGTCACCACTATGTATCTACTAGCTAGGGCTGCACGATAAACTGTATATTTATCGTGATTGCAATATTGCTACCAACAAAATATCTTGTAAAATGTGTGCGAAATTAACCAGTTCACAACTAAACGTTTCAACTCCCGACGACTGCTACGACCAATCACAGGTGTTCTTGTTGAGCGTGCTAACGAGTTTATCCTCACTCTCAGGCAGTGTCCGAAATTAACTTTTTGACTCACCGGCCAAGGGGACAGGTAGATTAAAAGATCTACTGGCCAATCATATTTTTTACCGGCCAAAATAATAAATGGCAATTTTGTGTCACATATACATTAAGTATCAGTAGGCCTACATTGTATTGAGTTAAGGTATTATGTTGCATACAAACTTAAACAAGAGGAAAGAGAAAAAAACAAATCAATAATACAGCTCAAAAACAAACAGTCACTAAGCTTGAATGCTAATATTATGTTAGTCTAAAGAAAATATAACCATCAGGGGCTAACCGTAAACGTTCAACTTTGTTGTAATTGTCGGCAAAATGATAACGTCGCTGGTAACTTTCAACAAGTAGTCCCAGAGCCTTAACAGTATCAGTAACGTTATACGAGTGGAATTTGAAATTGGAATACGGCGATTTTCACTGAACTAGCCGGTAGTTAGCAACAAGTGGCAAGTGATTGTTTAGAGCTGATGCTAGGTTGAATTCTAGGTTGAATCAAGCAGAGGGACGCAGTGAGCATAGCGAGTATAGCTCGATATGTGTGTGTGTGTGTCAAACCCTGGCACAGAAAGTAGAGGACAGTAACAGCGAGAGCATAAATGAGGCAAAACGAAGTAAAGACTCTCGGCATAGTTTTTTTAATACAATTTTCGTACATTTACCCGCCAGTGTTGCCGGTAGCCTTCAAATATGTACTCGCCAAACATAAAATCTACCCGCCTGTAGCCGGTGGCCGGTGTTAATTTCGGACCCTGCTTTCAGGCGAGGCAAATTCCATTGTGCTAGCCTACTACTTTAAAAAATCATCAACCAGCTTTAGTTAAGCGGTTGTCGTACCACAAAGTACATCTACAAATCTGTTTAGCCACCTAAATAATCACCAAAAAGTACAGTAGGCAATGAGAGATTTAAAACTAATATAGTGTGATAATGTTATGATGCGGTTGTGCCCAGATTAGTTGTGGTTTGGCAGGGCAGTGTGTAACAACTAACTCTTTATGTGCGCGTAACAAATACCAGGCAACAGTGGCAGAGCTCTACTGTCCCCCCGAGGCAACCATTACCCACGATTCACTAAATAATATGAATGGGCCTCATTCACCAATATCTTCCTACGTTTTTTCTTACATTTGATCTTAAGACATTTCCTTAATCCAAGTCTACGTTGGATTCACAATGTTCACAATTGTTTGCACCTATGTTCTTATATTGATGAATCCTATTTCTTCGAAAATTTAAAGCTTGTGACAGTTGTTGCTAATTTGCATAGATAAACGCCCCGCCAATCCCCATAAAACGGCATGAGACCGCAGGGGCCGTGTACAAATGAGCTGTCATATTTAGTAGCATCAGTAGTGGATATAAATAACACAAAAAAAGATGAATGGGATGATATTACTCGTTCATGGAATGCTCTATTTGCCAGATCATCTGGAGAAAGGCACACAACTAGACCGGGCCCCGGGCTGCACCAAGAAATCTGTGCACAGTTTGCTGCGCTGGCTGCACGTATAATGTACAAGACAAGTCTGCTACAAAATTAACACCGGCCACCGGCAGGTAGATTTTACGTTTGGCGAGTACATCTCTGAAGGCTACCTGCCACACTGGTGGGTAAATGTTTATACCAAAATTGTATAAATAACCATGTCTTTACTTCGTTTTGCCTCATTTATGCTCGCACGGTTTATTATGTAAATAAATGGTTTTAAAATCCAACTGTTAACATGTATGTTACACTCTGACAATGTATGTCAGGGGTCTTCAACTACATTTGTCCAAGGGCCAGAATTTTTCTAAGCAGACATGGTGGGGGCCGGCCTTTCAAAAAAAAGTTTTTATTTATTACGGCCTAATTAGCCTATTATTGTTTAATATTTTCACTTTCTTACAAAATTAGTGTTATTTTTGTTAGCCTATATCAATGCGAACAGACTCCTAAATAAAATGGGAAATCCATAATGATAACTAGAGGAGGCAGTTCACTGAGGAGTGATGGTTCAAATCTGTAATTCTGGAAACATAATTGCAGAACACAGTCCTGACTGGCAGGACCTCTTAATAGCGTCAAAACCGGTTAAAATTGATTAAGTGGCGGCTTTAACACAAGACCACGACATTTGGAGGGGCAGTGGGCACACGCACGCGCACACACAGGGTACAAAAATGTTCAACTTGTAACTACAGTAGACACCTCCCTCAACAAACCTTTGCTAAGCAATAACACACAACAACAACGTATACCCAGCGTTACAAAATCAACTTGATAAAATATAATTGACACAGTGCAGCTCAAGAGAAACTGATTTGATGTGCTAGCACTAGTCTGTGCTAGCAGTTAGTAATTTCTTTTTTCTGGAACCATTCATGCTCGAATGACCGATTAATTTCATCCTTTAAAGTCTGAATTATGTTCAAATCACCTGGTCAGTGTAGTTCCAAACGCATGATCTCCAGTTTGTCATTTAGAGGCAAAGTACTAAATGTAGGCTAATGCTCAACCAAAAAACGACACTCGAACTTGCCATGATATAACGTACGTTAGCTGTAGAATGAATCGGCTTCGTACCAAGTGTAATGGGAGGTCACGTCACCCCAAAGGTACATACACTGTTTTAATTTCTCTGGTCACCTGATGCTAAGCAGCATTCCTAGGGGCAGACACAATTTCCCCCCACTGCTCCAGATAATTTGCGGTAGGGTTTCTCTGCTCACGCTATATATTCAAAATACTTGAACTAATTTTTTCCTCTTCACATTTTCTGAATTCATTAATCTTCTGTGCAATGGATGGGAATTGCGAAGCTTTGACGGGCCCAAACCCTGATGTATGGCCCGTTCAGTCACACTCTCGCTGAAAATTGGGTTTATGGCAGCATAGTCCGCGAGCGCAAATTAGATCAGTGCGTGCAACTCAATCAGCCGTGCACGCATATTATTTTAGCTTTTTCAGTGCACTTTCACAGCACTTGCCCACAGAATATCTCTGCTTGTGCGAGCAATATTGTAGCCTGCAAGGAGAAAACCATGCTTGCAGTTTTTAGCACCGATATGCCACAAAAGCGGACGCGTACACGGACGGACATTTTTAGAAATTCTGATTTTCATATTTTAGAAAACAGAATGGGGCAATAGTCTGGAAGCACAAATATTTTCCATACTTATCCAGACCTGGAAATTACTCAAATAAAATTTCATACTTTTCCATACTGTGAAGGAAACCTGATTTGCGCATATTTCTATGTCGTATTTCTCCACTATGATGGCATATCAATCTAAAATATGACCGAAATTAACTTAAGTCCAGCGCGAAGTTGCTGGGCTTATTTGTGCTCCTCTAACGTCAGTGCACACTGGCAGGGTAGGACCGATTGCTAGCTACAGAACACTGCTTTTGTATCACGATGATGAAGTGGCCTGGTTATGAAGCAGTATTCTTCTTTATTTGATGACTTGTTTGGTCCATTGAACGTGATATTTTGAACGAATCGTGAGCGTTCATGCATTTCTATCTCCATCAGACAAATGGCAAATATCCACCATTAATGCCATAGAAGGGAGGTAAAGCTAGAAAAACCCCACCTGAACACATGCTATTTTCAGAATGATTCACCTGTCCATTTTTTTTTTATTATTGATCTTTTGATAAGAGAATGGACACATTCTTTTTGCATAAAGTCAACATAGTTATGATATATTGTATGTAATACGTGGCCACATCATCCAGTTCTGGCGTCTAATTAATTCTCATTTGTTTTGTTTTCTTTCAGGAGATTGTATAGCTCACAATGAGTGCTGACACCAGAGCCCGACCCCTCCACTTTGGGCACATCTTCATGGCATCCTCTCCCATTTCTACACCAAGCCCCCCAACCCCTACACCAGAAAAGAATAAGAAGAGGAAAACTAATTTTATGGTGGATTTTCTAACACAGGAACATGCTAAAGAGCAGAAGCACCATGAGGAGAGTTGGCGTAATTAGATCGGTTCTTATGCCGGTTTAAGCAACAAATTGATAAAATGCCGAACACTTAAATTCATGTTGGCTTTGTTGTGTTAAATGCAGTTATTTACCCTTGCATAACACAAGTTCCGTTTGAGTGATTGCACTATTCAGATGTCAGTAACTTCAGAGGCACACGTTTTATTTTTATACTTTGTTTTTATGACATTTTGGTACATTCACTTAAAAAGCACAACACCTTCACACCTGAATCAATATGACGATGTTGTCAGGCGATAAGAATGTAAGTAAAAGTGTCAATGAAGCAGACTGATGTCAATGGACTAATATGCAATATTTTCGTTGTCAGATTTTTTTGTGAGCATGAATAACTCATTCTTATTTTAGGGATAGTAATTGAAGCGCCCTGTATGTGTCCATTAACAGGCTCTTTGTAAAGTGTGATTAGACTGGTGATTGGTGAGTCCAAACAAGGAATGCTACCATCACCCAGAAAAATGCAACCTGTGGAGGGGTTGTTTTTTGCCCTGTAAAAACTACTGGTTTTCAAGGTGCGTGTTTGTCTTTCCTAATTGTCTATTTGGTGGTGTAGATGGGGTTTGATCCGGTTCCTGGTATGATGTAGGATGACCAGTCTAGAAACAAAATGAAGAATTCACATAATTTAGCCAGGATTGGAAGGACTTTTATGATGTAAAACTAGGAAACCAAACGCATATGGCACAAACACGTTAATAGTCACACACAATGCATGTGTATGGTACTCTATCCTGTCAGACTTGCATATAGCTCATCCCACAAATCAAAGTAAACGGCCGTTAATTTGTCATTACGTGTGTATCATAAACGGGTTGAGCCAACATTAACGTTAGTTACCAAGTTACTCTACTAGCCAGTTAGCATGTGTATATATAGGCTAACTACAACACAACTTGTTTGCAGTTTATCATACAAACCTCAAACTGATTCACCAGCATTCCCAGACGTTTGGCAAGCCGTCTTCTTTTCATATTTTTTTTACGATTGGCTGCTAACAACTGAAAAAGTATGCCCACGCAGGTATGGCGTTATATTTGTGCCACAAATCTGTGCGGATGAATGTAATTTCGCGCAAATAATGAATAATGTTGAGCAATGGAAAATTTATTTTGTAGTCAATGAATCTTAATTTGCATGTCTGCTAAAGTCCATATGTTCACGCACAACGGCCGAGTAAAAGTATGTCAGCGATGACGTATTTTTGTAGGCCAACCCGGAGGAAAGAATCGCCACTGGTTCCCTCACCAAAAGCCAATGTTATGTTCCCATTGGGTTTTGCATTCTTTCATAAAATAAGCTCTGTGGTCAAAAGAACATAATGATACTTACACGTTTTGTTCAGAGAGATAATCTTTACAAATGAACATGACTTGTCATGATTTTCAAGCTTAAATGCAATAACCAGAGGGAAAAAGCTAACGTTAGGCTAACAACGAACTACACCACGGTCGCATGACGACAACGTCACCACCACAAGCTTTAAATGGCCATTTCGCGCCTTATTGCTTACCCCTCTCTACAAATGCCCTTCCTCTGAAGTGATCGTTTAAAACTAGTCATAATGGCTGTATCAATTACCAATCTCTCAGTGTTTTTCAAAGACGAGCAAAAAAGTGTAGATCGGAGCGAAAACCACTACAGATCAGGACATGTAGAGCAGTGCAGCCTAGATGCTGGTTTGCTTACTAGTACAGTCAGGGCTAGCATGAAGGATAAAGTATATAGTGTCGGTGAGATAGAGTCCAAGATATGGAGTGTAAATAATGTTCATTTTGGTTAAATGAATCGATATGGTAGATTGTTAGCATTATATAAGTATGCAGGTTATATTTATACAATGAACTTATTGCAGATATTACTTATTACTTAACCCTTATTTTGCTAAACAAAAGCAGCAAATTGTGTCCTTACCTAAGATGTCCAATGTCACCCTAATGTGATGAGTTGATTTTTACAAATGAAATATATATCACAAATAAACTTGTATAACAGTGTAGAATTAAGATCTTCAAATGTACAAAAAACACCACCCAATAACTTCAGACACTGGCATTTTCATGAAAAGATTTTACTAAAATGACTTAAGGATTTGAACAAATTAATTAACATGAAATATTAAAATGAGTATAAAGAATGAACTATGAATTAACAACCCCCCCCCCCTCCTCCTCCTCCTCCTCCTCCTCCTCCCCAGGTCTCTATGGGTGAGGCAGGCATTCTCTCCAGTCACTGTCAATGTCCACGTGGAGAATATAAATGCAGCCATGCAGCTGCATTGGTTATCTTTGCCATACACAATTTCAGGGCTTCCTGTCAGCTCGTCTGGAAGAAGAGTTGAAGATAAACAATATAAGTATCACAGTACTAAGTACACCGTCTCATGGTAGTTACACCCATACATGTAGGCTTAATTCTTCAACAATCATAATAATCTTCAAAGAATGTAGCATTTTTAGTTATTGTTTGGATTTTTGCATTATGTCAACCTACTATTGAGGTAATAGGTGGCCCAAACGTATGTGAAAAATGATTTAAGTAAGGAGTAGCCTGTACATGATCCATTAATACATAATTCATGAATAAGAATATTTTTTTAATTTCTAAGTAGGAAATTCCCACACAAAGTACTGAGCAAGAGTTGTAGGCAGGAGTGGAAAGTAAATGGTGAAAGGTAAGAATGCTTTTAAAATAGAAATGTAAATAATCTATCAAATCATACATTTTTGAAATGCAAAGAGTGAAAGGAATAAATAAAAGTTAGTTTAAATAAAACAAGCAGCCAGTATAAAGAAAAGCTCAATGGGTTTGATTTTTTAATATATAGAACGTTAAATTAGGCTAAGATGTCAGAAGCCAATGCATGCTGGTATTTACTAGCCTATGTTTTAATCAATATTAACATGAACGTGTCTTCCTTATGCAAGTAAGTCTAACGTTACTCATGATGGCGTTAAACATAGACCTATTTTTGGTAACGTTAGCTTCTTTGACTATAATTTTCCTACTCGTGTGGCACCTCCTCTCGCGACTAGGAGTAACGTTAGTCGGAAATTTTAAATCCAACCCAAACTACGGCCAGTAATTGTGGTGTTGAAATGGAAGTAATTTTTAACATGAGCTTACCTTATGGTACGAATCCAGAGTCTCCTCTGGGCAGCATCTGTCGGGAATCGATGAAACGTGCATCTCCTGTCCGACGACTTGTGGTCGCATCCCGGGGTAAAGCAAAAAACTATTGCCTAGCAATAGGTTGCAAACTTTTTTGCTAACTAACGAAAGAACAAAGAACCTGAACTTGAAAGTGTCCAACTGTTAATTGGTAACTCGAGAATTTGTTAAAACAAACAATAAGAACAATACAATCTGAAAATATTACGAACTGATGAATCAACACGTTAGAAAGTTATTAATTATTAAGTTTGAAAGAGCAAGGCACAACTTGACGATGTAAAACGAACAAGTGAGTACATGAGGTCGGCGTGATGACGTGTAATGTCCCCGTCAACCTCTTCATAAGCTTTTGTAGTTTAGTTTAGCAACTTGTTAGCAACCACCCTTTTTAAGACACGTAAAAGCTTCAAATTTCACAACTGGGGTGTGTACTGACTTGTTTTATGTTGTGGAACAAAACGTGAAAATAGTTTAAGCTTCTGTAAACCACAGACCTTATTTCAGGCATTTAAAGAAAAAACAATGCAAAAACTGCATTGACATTGAGACGAGGGAACCTATAGGGCAAAAATGCTAACACTTTCGGACTCAATTCTGACATTCCCTAGCTCGCTCAGCTTTGCCACTGTGCTCGCTTAAAACATACCACAGCGTTAGACGTGCCAAAATTCTGATTGGCTGGTCTGATCTTCAATCACAACATTTCCGGACAAATGGCGATTGGAGGAGATGAGACGAGATGTCAAACCCCTTTTTACTTTGTTTAAATTTCAAATCAAGTTATTAAACGATGAAATGTTCAAATTTTAAACTTTTAATAATAAAAACTAATAAAAAAAATTGCCAGTTTTTAGAACAGCAACCGTTTTAGTGTTGAAAAAAAGGTTTCTAAATTTGCCGAGTTGTTACTTCCGTGTTACCAGCCGAAGTGGTGAGAAAGTATTTCACATCTTTGACATTAGGTTACTGTAGGCTAGTTCTTTACAGTGAGCAAAAAGTATTAATATTTTAGCGATAACTGTATGGTAAACGCATTGCCTTTAAATTTTATGTAATAGTTAACCTAAATTATGGGTAGCAATCCGCGATTTGAGTCCAAGACAAGCGAGTAGGCCTATAGCCCCTACTATTTGGGCAATTCTACAAAAATGGTTAAAAAATGCAGTCCCCACCTAAAATACGTATTTTAACAAATAATTAATAGTTTAAACTTTTGAGTCTTAACTTGAAAATGATATGGTCTATTTAGGTGCAATATTTTCACTGCGATAGGATACAATTAGATTTTTACAAAATTAGGATTTGCTACTTTCTATTGGCAGCCTAACCCCTAAATTTCAGTTGTTGGATAATTGCTGTCCCCAACTTTCCGTTCACTACCGAAACACAATTAGTTTTTGTCTTGACTATGTTTCGCAACAACCCTAAACATTTTACATATTGAAGAGTTTTGTCTCATTGTTTTGAAGTAAATGTCCTCTAAAATCTGGAAACCAGATTCAGAAATCAGACCGAAACACTGTACTATACCAAAACAGTGTCCGAACACCTTTTCTTTCACAGAGGATCTCACAAAAACTTTGTTGAGTTATCAATTCAAATTCCATTATAATAATTTATTATGTTTATGTGTAACTGTTTTGGTAGTGACTACAGTGTTTCGGTAGTTACAGCTGTATTCATGTGCATTATGTCACTACCAAAACGATATTATTTGTTTCGGTGGTGACTGTTTCTGTAGTAGGCAAAATTAAGCTGATCTAATCATAAAATGAAATGACAAGCAATGTACATGGCTAAATAAATATTTGGAGTGATATATACTAATAAAATCAACATATGTAGCTTTTGTAACAAAAATTGTTCACTTCACTGGAACAATTATGTGTTCAGTAATGACCATTCCAAACAGCACACACTCATTTCCAGATTTTAGACATGCACTTCAAAAACAATATGACAAAACTTAAATTCTTTGTAAAATATACTTATTTTAGGTGGGGACTTCAATTTGAACCGTTGCTGTAGAATTGCCCAAATAGAAGGCTACTCACTTGTCGTCTTGGACTCGAATTTTGGATTGCTACCAAGCAAGGGCCAAGGGTTACGGCCAAGGGGTGTAAAATAGGCAATTGGGATTGGGCCCATGTCCTTGTGGAAAGCCCCGGCGTAAGCAGGTAGTCTATCAGTAAACGGTTACTCGAATAAATCAACATATAGAACTGTTACATCTTGCTAACATTATCTGGCCAGGACTGGAAGCTAACAGTAGCGTCGAAAACGGGAAAATATAGATATTTAGTTCACAACAAAATCCAGCTTTACTTAGCATTAGTTACTGATTATTTTAACTAACTGTTACCATCTTTACCTGATGTGTGCTGCGCGGACTGGTATTTAGTATACTAGTAAGTTCTGTGAACATCGTTCAGTCAGTGTTGGCAACAAATTTTCAAGGGAAGTAGTTGTTGTTGATGTTTATGTTTTTTTCTTCTTCTTCTTCTTCTTCTTCTTCTTCTTCTTCTTCGTTTTTTAATGGCGGTTCGTGAAATGTATTGGTGCATTGCCGCCATCTACTGTGGTCGAGTGAATATCACCACCCTCTAAATTCTAAACCCCAATCCAGTGTCCCCGATAAAGTAAAACAATTCCCTGAATAAACTCAACACCAATTCTCCCATTTGGCCCATTTCCACCCATTCTCACTTTTTAATTAAATCCATATCCATGACACTTTCTTAGAATTGCCAATGAGGAATCATCGCTAATGGAAGTGATGGACCAATACTCCTCCCTTTTATCCCATACTCCTCTGCTAGTTTACCCATGCAACATCCAAAACACCTAGTTTGTTTTGTGTATTCCCAGTTATCCTTTAATACCGTAGTGGCTGGATTTCCATTCCACACCCCTGTAACCTAACCCAGTAGGCTAATGCTAGTTTATTTTGTCATAAATTCACCAAGCAATTCACCAGTTGTAATAATTAAATAATTAGAGCCGTTTTTAAAGCTCCACAGCATAATCTTCATTATCATAATGTTTTGGTTGCAGTACCATATATTATATCTCCATAATTCACAAATGATTGCATTAGTGCTCTGTATATGCTTTACAACGACGTCTTATCAGCATCCCATTCATACCCTGATACTGCGCACATTAGATAAAATAAATACAATGTAAGAGCTATTCTAGCTGAGAGGGATAGGGGACTAAAGTGGAGAAAAACACAGGGTAACATGAGGTCATGTTAAAAAGGTTTATTTCAACAAATGTCTGATTTAAAGTCGGTATTCCCAAAAAAGTACAAAATAAAGTACACCAAAAGATTAGAAATCACATCAATGATTACGAAGACACATTGTGTTGTTTTATAGCAATCCAAGCATTTTTCATATACTGTATGTTTAAGTAATCGATTAGTTAGACAAACATTAAAACCTCTCAGTAGCTTCATCTTTTTTACAACAATGTTAATTTTTTTTTCCTTTAATGTTCATTTTCAGTTTTTTTACCACTTTTTACAAAATACACCAATGCAGGCAAGGGAGCGTATGTGTGTATGTGAATGTGTGTATGAGGATTTTGAATTTGAGTGTATTTTAACGTGTATTGTTGATGCAACCTATGTGTTTATGTATATTACTGTGCACGTGGGAAAGTAGATAAAAGGGAGCAGTGTTACAGCAAACAATAGAGCAGGGCGGCAAGGCAGGGATGTAAGGGAGTCAACTAGGTTGTGAGGGGTCGAAGGAAGGGTGATAATACTTTTAGCTTGGGTGGTGTGATGGTTTGGCAGCAGCCTGAGTCCGGAGACATCAGTAGACTTTGTTGGTTGGTCGTTGTGGCTAGCACACCCCAGAATGTTTACATCATGTTGTTTTGCAGAGAGTTCACCTCTGAGGAGTTTTCCTCGCCCAGAACCGTTTGGTTCTCATGCTTGGGAGTCAGGGAGTTGTGGATGTTGAGTGACTCCTCCTCCTTTGGTGGAGGGGCCTTCACAGGGTCCTCCAGCTTATTCTGGGCATTAGGATCATCCTATAGCAGATAGAAACACAGTCAATCCCCAGAGACATGCCCGGCCCTTCCAAACGTTTCGTATCCTACTTCTAGAGTGGGTTCCAACAAGATGAAGGTATCTGTAATCTCGCCTCCCACTACCTGTGTATTTTGCTAACTTTAGTGGCTATTCAATCCTACACTGTAGGCACACTGTTGACTATTAAAGAGTCACCAATACTGTTACTTTTATTAAACACAATTGTGATGAAAATGGCATGACTGCTGCATAATCAAAATCTTCATGCATCGATTAGCACATACTTGTTTTGTTAGGGTAACACAAAGGTGAGTCCCTCGTAAACCACCACACAGCAAAGGCAATAACATGCACATCCACATGCAACACCCCTATACCCATCACCCAGATAATGCAGTTCACCGTTATTGCTCACACAAAAGCCCCCCACCCCCCACTCCCCACCCCACCCACACACACACACACACACTCCCGGAGAGGACTTGGTGCTCTGTAGATCATTCTCTACTGAAAGATTTTTTCAAAACTGATCTCTTCAGAACTTTTATCAGGGAAAGTGCATGGTGATTAAGTTAATCATTCTCTTGTTAATGCCCTTCTTCACATATATCAAGGCAAATTTAATAAAGCATAAGAATGGGGAAAGCAATGCATTAGAAGCGAGGATGTTGGCTCACATTTTCAGCCTTTTCAGCTAAATTCAATTGCTTTGCATTATAGATCCTGATGCACACATGTTCATCTATAGTCTTTGTCAAATGGCTCACTGGTATTCTTGCTTACTCACACACGCCTACACACAGAGACATCATACCCATTCAAACACATTCCACTTCCAGCGCCTCTTCACCATTGTAAAGACGCGACTGACGTGCTCCTTTTTCAAAGCAGTGCGACTTGCGTTGTTTTGAAAATAGTTAAATTGTTGCCAAAGCACAGTGCTTGTCAATGTCACTTTTTTCAGCTGGCCAATAAAAATCAATTAAAGGAGGGACTAAAAAATAAAATACACAAATCAGCTCCACTGAAGAAAAAATAATTTGCCGTTCTCAGATTTCTTGGTTGCATATAAACAAAAAGGCATTGGTGAAGTGCGTTTCAAAATTGGTAGCAAACTTCTGCCATCACAAAAAAAAAATTTCTAGCCCTGATATCATGGAGGAGGGAAAGTGACAAATGAATCAATAAATGTTTCATTGGGGTGTCCTGGGGCTCACTGGGCAAGGAGCGATTGAAGAAGGCAGACTTGGTGACAGCTTTTATGTGAGGTTCCATGGAGAGGGTGGAATCCAAAACCACACAGAGATTTCTGACCTTGGCAGAGGAGCAGATAGAGGAGTTATCAATTTTGAGGACAACGTCACCAACCTTTTTGAGCAGAGCCTGAGGAGCCACAACCATCAGCTCAGTCTTGCTACTATTGAGCTTTTAATATAAACGCAGCATCAACAGGTTTGAAAGCACTGAGGTTGCATTTAACAGGCAGAGGCATTTTATTGGCTACAGCCAGCAGCGGAGTAGCTGGCATGGCTGAAGGCTGGAGCTGGTCATGAATAGCTTCAACTTTTGATTGGGAAAAATCCAGGAACCTGGTGCAGACGTCTGTAGTCCCCAAGAGGGAGGAGTTATCCAGTGAACAGAAATTGATCGATTGTGTTGAAAAGTTCTCTAGGATTGGTTTTGCCTTTCTCAATGAGATCAGAGTAAAATTTAGGTTTGGCCTGATAGAGTGCATCCTTAAATGCTTTGACATGATCTTTAATGATTTCAAGACTTAGCCTTCATAGAATTAAGCTATATAGCGATATATAAGCTATATACGAAGCCAGTATACCAGGGAGCAGGTTGGGAGAATGACACCTTTCTTGACTTGAGTGGAGCAAGTGGGTCCAGGGTAGAAGAGAGCAGGGTAGTATAATGTAATACATGGTCATCAACAGAGGATGTCAGATGCAGGGGGAGGTTTTGCATTTCGAGTTTGCTAACATGTACAGTCTATTAACATACAGTACCTACAGGGCTAATACTATGCTAATTTACTTTCTAAGCCTTGTCACATAGTTTCATCTACACGAGCTGCATTGTTTTTGTTGGTGCCGACTGCTGATTCTTTTTTTTTTTAACAAGATACAGTATTACTGGCGCTGAGTACGTGCCGGCCGCAGCGCCCTATTTGTTTATGTAAAGTATCTAGAAAACAAGTATAGCAATTAAGATAACAAAAAAAATTAAGATCTAAAAATCAAAATTATTCTTTAGCAGGCGAGCTTCAAACCCGCTACCTCTGGCACCTTACTCAGGCACTCAGACAGGGTTTTATATGTTGAGTTGGACAGTTCAACATATCAAATTATTATAGTTATAACCATATAATATAACTAAAAGGATAGATGGATAATATGTACTGTAAACATGTTCCTGGCAGAGTGTGTGTGTGTGGGGGGGGGGGGGGGGGGTCACACCAACCCTTGTCCATCCACTGCTTATGAGCTCTATGAAACCAACATATGTTGCTAGCTTCTTTAGTGTGTCTATACAAACCATTAAAATTAGATTGGAACAGTTTACCTATGCCTCCTATGCCTTAAAAGTTCACTGCAAAGCAGTTTTCATAGGTTTATAATGAATTACCTGAGGTTTATAATGAATTAATGAATCTAGTCCATGCGATTATCCACGTAATTTGCTTACTTTGACCAAAACAACTTTGAACAAGCTAAGCTGTACCTATCAATGTATCAAAGTAACTAGTTAGCAGACTAGACGCAGACATCTCGCTGGGTACAAAATGCCAGTTGTGATCATCGGTTGTGATTCCAAGAGTCCACATGACTGACAGTCAGCAGTCCAGTAAGAACCGTCCTAATTTGCATGTTGGAGCATGAAATCTTTCAAGTAAGTCCTTCGATAAATGTGTCAAGATATCACAAAATAAAAAATACAATAAATGATTCAATACATACTGTACTTTAGGTATTAATATATTTAGATATTTATTGATAGATGTTTTTATGTATTTATTGATGGGTTTAATTAAACATTTATTGATTGATTTGTCACTTTTCATCCTCCATACGCAAAGCGGCATATAGTAAATGGATTTGTGAAACTGTGCCCCCTCAAAAGAATTGGGTGCATGACACCTCTGCCTACACGTTCACACTGAAGGATAAATACATACCGATATTTTCTCTGACACTCAATGAAAAAACCTTTACGTTTACTATACACAATTAAAGAAAGGGAATATACACCTCACATGCCCTGATGGCTGTGTCATTATAAACACATAAGGATCTCCTTTTAAAAAGCATGAAAAACAATAATTATGATGTGAGCATTTACCCAATGGCGGATGACCTAGATAGTAACTTCGGGCAGGACGTGTGGATATGTCACTTCCATGGTTACAGGGTGGGGGCCGTCTTTCCTTCCGTCAGCATGAAACTGGAAAATGTTTTTTCTTTTGTCTTTTGTCGTTTTTTTGCAGTATGAGGGAACGGGGTGAGAAGGGGGACAGTAGTGGGGTCTTTGGAGTGTGCATTGTTTGGAAGATAAACAGAGATACGGTGGGGTGCTGATGATGATGACATATTGACAGTTCTTTGTATCCTTCCTGAGGTCTGACCATACTCTTAGTGATAAAATCATGCAAATTTCCTGAGCGTAAATGCAGACTGTACATCATATTACTATTTCATATTGAATTTATAAGATTATGTGGCACTATTTGAAATGTCAGAATCATTTTGAGATTAAAGTGTTGATATGTTTTTTAAAATGTATTGTCGTATTTGCATGCTGCCTGCTACATTGTATGTGTCATTATACATTGTGATCATCTGTAACGTGAAGGTTTATGTGTGTGTATGTTGTTTGTGTGTCTGTGGAAGGACACAAAGAGGGCGGGGCACTACTGAGCTTTTACAAATAGAGGGCCCCATTGCTCTGCAGTGCCCCCTGGTGAAGACCGAGAGAAAGGGAAATTCAATTGTACTCTATCTCCTCTCTCAATGCACAGCATAGAACTGACAGGGCATTTGCTGGACATTTCAGTAAGATGTTCTGACATTGGCATATTTTATATATTATGTGTACATTGAGAACTAGGACCGCCAAAATAATGTTCTGTAGTTCTGTAGAAGCGCTATCAAATCAGTAAATTTGACCAAAATTGTGACAGATGGGAACTCAATCTCAGTTGCTTTTGTCCAGCAGTCTGAATCGGAGACAACAAAATTTGGACATAGGCTACATTAGCCTTATAATGAATTTAAAAATATTTTGTGTTTTTTCTTTCTAAAATGTCTTGCGTTTAATTCTATTTATATGGATTTACCTAGTCTGATCGTAGTAACTTAATAACATGGTAAAATCTACAGAGAAAAAATATCCTAGCTAATTTTATGTATCACCAGTTAGCTGTTGTTGGCAAGGACTTGTTATTGTTTTTGCTAGGCTAACAGGCTAGCCTTGGACTACTCTACAGCTCGCTGCTGCTTACTGGCAGGTAAATGCACCTAGCATCTTCTCCGACTGGCATGGCACTGGAGTGCTCCATCTCTCAGCTGCTCAGCTTTAATGGTTACAACACTCCGACCTGCACAGAACTTGGATTTCTTCGCAGAACAGCTGCATCTGCAGATGTTCCCGCTGATTGTTTTTCCCTCTGCGTCGGAGCGCTCCATCCCCCTCGTCATGACAAAAAAGTGCATCTGCTGCCAACACAGTTCCAAACATGTTGGTGCTGACCAGAACAATCTGACACCTCTAGTTAAATTGGACAATTATATAACTAAGTCCCTTTAACTTATTTATATTTTTTTGTTGTTCCCTGCCTCAATACCCTTGTGTCTGTCCTATGTTTATTGCATTTCAAATTGTATATTGTACTATTTTAACTGTATATTCTATGCAATATATGGTGACATTGGGTGTCTAGAAAGGCGCCTATAAATTAAATGTATAATTATTATTATTATAAGCTACAGTTGCCCAAGACTGTTAAGTGACTTTAACATTCATGTGGACTCTAACGCCTGTGTTTTTGCTAGTTATTTTTTGGCTCTGCTGAAGTGTTTTAATATTATACAGCATGTGGACTTCCCCACTTATGCTAAGGGACATATACTTAACCTTGTATGTTCCAATATATACTTGACCTTGTATGTTCCAATAACTTAACTCCTTTCAACCTGTCTGAAATCAATCTTCACATCTCTGACCGTTTGGCTGTACTGTTCAGTCTGACCAAACTCCTGCGTAAACCCTCTGCAAATCGCACCATCACCTACATAAACATTAAAGGAATATAAAGGAATAGCTGTGTTTGAAATTTTAACATTATGACAAATCCGTAACGGAGAGATTTGTCCTTTTTACTCAACCAAACACACAAGAACAAAGCAATCAATCCTATCTCTAGCCCTCAGGCATCACCAAACAATCATGGCACAACAGAACTATGCTATAAACATAGATGCATCACTTAACCCATTGTGCAGACTTGACAGGAATCAATACAGCTGATCTGAAAAATAGACTCCACTCAATTGTCAGCCTTGTCCCTAATACTTGTTCTATTGTTGACCTGGTGCTCCTTTACAATAAAGTACTCTCCCTACACCTGGATACTCTGGCCCCCATGAAAACCAAGGTTGTCTCATTTTCCATCCTAGTGCCCTTTTCCACACCTAAACATTGTGGCATGAAAGCCAGAGGCTGACAACTTGAACAACTGTACAAAAGATCTGGTCTTACTGTTCATGTTGAGGCCTATATATATATCATGTATCATCTTCAAAGAGAACATACAAGGTACAACATAAGATGCACTTACTGCAGCAAAATCCCTTTACTACTCAAACATCATGCGGAATGAACAAGGAAACCCAAGAGCCCTTTTTTCAACCATCAATAAACTACTGTATTCATTGGATCACTTTCCTCTTACTGTATCCCTGGAGCAGTGTGAGAAGTTCATATAAAAATCTGCAACCTGCCCTCTTGACCCCATGCCTACCTCCCTGGTTAAGGCTTGTCTTCCTCTCTTTTGCTGTCTGATAGTAAGTATAATCAATGCATCCCTTAGCTATGGCATTATCCACCCACTCCCCTCAAAACTGCCTCTATAAGCCCGATCATGAAAAAGCAAGGGGCTAACCCTGATAACCTTAACAGCTACAGGCTAATTGATTTCTTTCTATTTCATATTCTGCATCATTTTTGTCTTAAAATTCCACTTCTATGCAGATGACATTAAAATGTACATGCTCACTAAACCTACCGCCATCTTGCCCCCTCCCTCATCAGTTGTAAACTGCCTCTTGGAAGTCAAGGCCTGGATGGCACCTAACTTCCTTAAATTAAACGAAGAGAAATCTGCGGTGATGCCCATTAGCCCCAGGGCTCTGACTACAAAGCTGTCTAGACATGAACACTGATGGTTCCAACATCCACTCCAGCAATGCCGTCAAGAACCTTGGGGTAAACTTTGACCCTTCCCTGTTATTTGAGACATGTCCGCAGCATCACAAAGTCAGCCTTTTCCACCTCAGAAACATTGTTGGCCCATCCTCACTGATTCCCTTGCAGAGACCCAAATTCAAGCATTTGTCATCTCCCGCTTGGACTATTGCAATGTCATCCTCTTAGGTCTTCCGGCAAAAACAATAAACAGACTAATACATACAAAACTCTGCTGCCAGAATTCTCACTCACACCAAGCCCTGGCAACACATCAACCCCACCCTTGTCGAACTCCACTGGCTGACTATTAAATTCTGCATTCTATTCAAACTCATATTAACGACCTACAAAGCATGGACTAGCACCCACCTACATTGCTAAACTCCTCCACCCCCACAATCAAACTCACAATCTCCGTTCCTCTGACTCTGGTCTCCTATTATTCTCCTGCATAAAACTTTGCCCATGACCGTGCTTCTAGCTGTGTCTCACCAAAACTATTGAATTCCCTCCCTGCTAATGTCAGACACTCTGAATTCATATACATTTTTAAGAACAGGCTAAAAACTTCACTGTACACTAAGGCCTTCCAGTAACCATTTGTAATTCTGTCGGATTTTGTTCTGTGTTTATGTTTGTTTAGTTTTTACTTAATTTAGTTTTGTGTTCTAATTTATTACCATGTAAAGTGGCTATGGATGTTTTGAAAAGTGCTTTTAAATAAAATGCATTATTATTATTATTAGGATTGTTATCTTGATATTTTAATCTTGAAGTTCATATATGTTATAAAAAAAAAGAAACAATCTGCAGTGCTCAGAAGTTCAAATAAATGTGATGAAAGTGCTATTTGGTAGGGATTATAGTTAAGTTAAAAAAGAAAGAAGGTCCAAGGCACTCTTCAGGCAAAGTCTTTTTGTTAACAAAAAAACTTTATTGAGACTGCTATTTCATAATGAAATTCTTACCCTGGTCATACCTTGCATTTGTCACCTGTGAGCCGATTGTCTTCATGCTCAGGTGTTTGCGATTATCTTATGTACTAAAGGGGAAACTGTGTGCTGATGGCTAAGACCTGAAGAAGGCTGTTTGTGTGGCTACACGTGAGCTGTTATCTAGTCCTGTTTTTTAACATGCATATACACTGCTCAAAAAAAATAAAGGAACACTTTTTAATCAGAGTATTGCATCAAGTCAACTAAACTTATGGGATATTGATCTGGTCAGTTAAGTAGCAGAGGGGGTTGTTAATCAGTTTCAGCTGCTTTGGTGTTAATGAAATTAACAACAGGTGCACTAGAGGGGCAACAATGAGACGACCCCCAAAACAGGAATGGTTTTCCAGGTGGAGGCCACTGAAATGTTTTCCCTCCTCATCTTTTCTGACTGTTTTTCACTAGTTTTGCATTTGGCTAGGGTCAGTGTCACTACTGGTAGCATGAGGCAATACCTGGACCCTACAGAGGTTGCACAGGCAGTCCAACTCCTCTAGGATGGCACAGAAATACGTACCATTGCCAGAAGGTTCCAGGAGACAGGCTGTTACTCTAGGAGAGCTGGACAGGGCCGTAGAAGGTCCTTAACCCATCAGCAGGACCGCTATCTGCTCCTTTGTGCAAGGAGGAACAGGATGAGCACTGCCAGAGCCCTATAAAATGACCTCCAACAGGCCACTGGTGTGAATGTCTCTGACCAAACAATCAGAAACAGACTTCATACAAGTCCTCTAGTGGGCCCTGTGCTCACTGCCCGGCACCGTAGAGCTCGATTGGCATACCATAGAACACCAGAATTGGCAGGTCTGCCACTAGCGCCCTGTGCTTTTCACAGATGAGAGCAGGTTCACCCTGAGCACATGTGACAGACGTGAAAGGGTCTGGAGAATCCATGGAGAACGTTATGCTGCCTGTAACATTGTTCAGCATCACTGGTTTGGTGGTGGGTCAGTGATGGTCTGGGGAGGCATATCCATGGAGGGACGCACAGACCTCTACAGGCTAGACAACGGCACCCTGACTGCCGTTAGGTATCGGGATGAAATCCTTGGACCCATTGTCAGACCCTACGCTGGCGCAGTGGGTCCTGGGTACCTCCTGGTGCACGACAATGCCCGGCCTCGTGTGGCGAGAGTATGAAGGCAGTTCCTGGAGGATGAAGGAATTGATACCATTGACTGGCCCCCACACTCGCCTGTCCTGAATCCAATAGAACACCTCTGGGACATTATGTTTCGGTCCATCCGACGCCGCCAGGTTGCACCTCAGACTGTCCAGGAGCTCAGTGCTGCCCTGGTCCAGATCAGGGAGGAGATACCCCAGGACACCATCCGTCGTTTTATTAGGAGCATGCCCCGACGTTGTCAGGCATGCATACAAGCACGTGGTGGCAATACACAGTATAGTACCATTTTGAGTTGCTGCAATGGAATTTCAGCAAAATGGACTAGCCTGCCGCATCATTTTTTTACTTAAATTTTTGGTGGTGTCTTTGAATTCAGCCCTCTGTGGGTTGATTATTTTCATTTCCATCAAACGATGTGGCATCCTTTAGTTCCTAACACATTACCCAGTCCATATCAGTATAGATATCCAGCATGATTTTTTTCCCCATTGAGATCTGGTGTGTTTTCAAAGTGTTCCTTAAATTTTTTTGAGAAGTGTATATATTTGTTAAGACTTTCGCTATGAAATAGCCATCTAAAGGCAACAAACAAAAAGCCAGAAGTGTGCCTTGGACCTTTCTTTCTTTTTTGATGTCATGTAATGTTCTGTTCAGCATCCAACCTTTGATTTCAGGTCGTCTGAAATGTTGGGTCGAGTAGTTGCATTGGATATTAATTATTCTTGTATTGATGTCCATTTGTGTCCAGAAAATATATTTTATACCCGTGGTAGTTGTATTTTTTTTTTAACAAATATATTACTATGTGACAAACACATTTATTTACATTTTTCAACTCTGGAATTTGTGGTACATTTCTCAAATCAAATTTCTTTTAATTTAAGTTAGTTTAGTATTTAGTTTGCATTATTCAGAAGACAAAGAAATACACCGCTTAATACTAAGTGGAACCTGCAATATCAAACAATATATTTTCCATGTCAAAATTATTGGGACATGAAATAAACTAACTTTCTCTACATGAATGAGCAGCAAAAGCAGTAAAATTCAGTGGAAAGAAAGACGGTCCATCAGGCTATATACCCTGTGTATCCAACCATAACTCACGATTAAAACAGAAAATTTGGGACTAGCGGTTCTGGACATCAACAATTTTAACGTAGATATACACTGTGATTATATTAAATGTATTGTGTAAACAATGAGTTATGTTTGGCTAAATAAAAGGCACTCAAAGGTATGATAATAAAGATCTTTGAGAAAAAATAGACCGATGTTTAATGTAAGTTAAATGGTATTTTTTTAAATTATATAAAATTATATAATATAAAAATTGTTTTAGATTTTGGATTTGAGATGCTTAGGTAAAATGAGCATTTCAGCTTGTTCGCATTTCAATATAGCAGCCATAAGGCATCAACAAATTGAACCAAAAAGGTTGCAGGACTAGCACATTGTGTCACCTGTGTCCAAATCTCGCAACTGACCTTGGCTCACCACCTATAGGTAATGCTGTGCATATGAATCTCCCTACAGAAATTGGTTGACTGTATGAAAGAAAGAGGATGTGGCCTGGTGGGGTAAATCGAAAAGCGGGTGACTAAGGGACTGAGGGACACAATACCATGAGTAAGCCATTTGGGGAGGTAAGGGTTGGTTGGGACCATCGAAGGGCAAGTTTGTCTTACCTCACTGTCGGGCTCGTCTTTGGTCTTACATTCCCAGGTGTATCTGCTCATGGTTTTCTGAGGGGGGCAGGGGCAGGGGCAGAGGGTTATACACCTCAAATATTTAGAACTACTATATCCTCAAACGGAGAGAGAGAGAGAGAGAGAGAGAGAGCGAGCGAGAGCAAGAGAGAGAGAGAGAGCGAGAACGAGAGAGAACGAGAGAGAACGAGAGAGATGATAGGAAATAATTACTTTCTTGAAAATAAATGAAGTAGATTGAATTTTAGACTTCGAAAGATTAGAGACCGAGATAGACCCGAGAACCGGAAAAAGTATAGAGAAAAAGACAGATCAGATCAAACATAGAACTTAGAGCAAGAGAAACAAAATGGTCAGACAGATACATTAATAGACAGGTGAGACTGTTTGTTTAGGAGGAGAGAGATTAGAAGTGACTGTAGGGATTTGAGATAAAGACAAAAGGACTGAGGGAAGAGGGGGGAAAACAAGAAATTAAGTAATTCTACAGAAACAACCTAGAACAGGGAAAAGTCTAAGAGAGAAACAACCCTAGGACTGAGGACTGAGGGAATTACAAGACAGAAATAAACCTCAGACAAAGGAAAAGCTAAGAGAGAAACAACATTGGACTGGAGGAAATCTATGATGGAAAACCAATCTTCGACTGAGGGAAGTCTAATAGAGAAACAACCTAGAACTGATGGAAGTCTAAGATGTAAAGAACCCTAGGACTGAGGGAAGTCTAATAAAGAAAGAACTAGGGATGCACCAATATTAATATTTGGGTCCGATACCAACAACAGATATATAAAAAAAATGTAGGCCAATACTGGTTACTGGCTGATAGTAGTCAACCATTTGGTCCCTGTCAGCATATTGGTTCTAATCATCTAATCATACTCAGAATTGTTATGAACGTTATCATAAGATATTAAATTGTACAGCAATAGGATATAGTTAACACAATTTTAAATGTTTTTGATCGCACTCATCGGCTTTTGCAAAAGTTTTAACTGTTCCCCTCTAATTTAGCCAAGGAAATTATGTCTAGCTTGGTCCAGATCTGCTTTTAGATCGGACAATCCCCAATGTATTATGAATACAGACCGCACAAACATAATTTTGCATTTCATTTGGGCTCACTTTATTAGGATAGCATTCAGAAACATATCACATAACCCAAGCCGCATGTTTAGTAGTGTCGTTCGTGAATGAGTCGGCAATCTGAAAGCCGTTTATTTATATATATATATATATATATATATATATATATATATATATATATATATATATAATGAACAGCTCTATATATACAATTTATATATAAATACAAGACGAACATAAACTAGCAGTAGCACGCATTAGTGCTTACGTAAATCATTTTCAGGCAAGATTTTTACTCACGTGACAGACAATAATAAGAAATTCTTGTCTTGTCTGAATTCTAATCAAATTATTAAATTGGTACAGGAACTATTTAATTAGTGCACCTCCACGCAATGGAGTAAATGAAAATTATCACTGGCCTACCCAATCATGTTCAGGATTTTTTTTAAATAATGATTTATTAAGTTATGAGTTTGTGATTTGTTCTTTTGTTGCCATGTTGTGACATATGGTTGTATTGTAACTGACATAATTAAACTCAGAAAGTCTGTGATAGTTTGAAAATTTGAAAATACTTTTTGCGATTAAGAAAGCCATTCATGGTTCGCTAGTAGTGTGTGTAGCGCAACTAACATCAATTGGTGTATCGTGCTTAGAATAGAATTTGCCTGAGTCACTAAGCTATCCATTCGATTCGGTCAAAAACAGGAGTTGGAGAACTAAATTGTCATGGGTTGTGTGGCCATTTCAGATAAATGATTCACAATGAGACAAAATGGTTTTAAAATGTTGCAGAGTAAAATTGCAGCAGTGTGAACTAGTAGAATTAGAATTAAATGATAATGTGCTGTCATAGTTATATAGCCTACTTACTACCTGTTAATTTTCCTTATCTGGTGCGATTGAGATGCATTTGATTAAATGTTTGCTTTTATAAAAGTATATATAATAGTGGAGGCTAGCTATGCCTCCTCAAAATTTTGAATGGTTAAAAGAAACAAATACTGTAAAAATAAATAAATGAAGAAAGAAAATAATTTTATTTTATTTTTTTCAGCTAACAATGCCATCCTTTGGGTTACCTGCTAACAACATAACAAAAATAGTATGGTTGAGACTGTTACTGTGCTTACGCTCGCGCTCACTGCACTGGCTGTGGGGAATCAGGCACAAGGCCAACGGAGGGAAGATATGACAGCTAGCGATCTGCCTCCTTCCATAGGAAACTTATCCAATCAGTGTTGAGGTGGCAGGAACGAGTTCTGTTTTAATAAGAATGGGAAAAAGCTGAGAGGAGGCATGCCTCCGTCTCTGTGCCAATCACAATCAACCTGAATTTGACCTGATTTCTCCCAAGCATATTGTGAAACAAATGGCAGTTATGGAGTTCCTTTGCATTAGCGCAATTTAAAGCTAGCAATGGAGGCTGTAGAATTACAATTCATATTATAATGAATCACATATATATATTATTTTAAAGGAGTGCTTTTAGACAAAGTCATCAATACTTTTGCTACAAAGAAGGACAGACATGGAATTTTTTTCAAATAAGTAGGGACGGGTCAACCCGTTAATACAGTTAATCACAGATTACGTCTGGATAGATTCACCTTGCTGGGATTTTTTGATGCAGCCTTTACATGGTTTCAGGACTACCTCTCTGATAGAACACAGTGCATAGATGCTAAAGGTTTGAAATCAAAGGTTGTAGCCATAGAAAATGGTGTGCCACAAGGTTCGGTATTAGGTCCTACATTATTTACACTATGTTACTGATATACGTGCCTCCGTAAAACACTGTAAAGTACATTTTTATGCAGATGATACCATTCTTTATTCCTGTGCTCCATCTATGAAACAGGCAATGTCAAACCTGACAAGGGCATTTAATTGTGTACAGAAACCCCTTAGAAATCTAAGATTAGTCCTTAATGAGTCAAAAACTAAACATACACTTTTTTCAAGGGCCAAAAAGTTAGATTATAAGGCATATAGCATTTGCTCCCTTCATGGGGCCCAAATTGAGTGTGTTGCAGTTTACAAATACTTGGGAATGTCACTAGATGAAAAGTTATAATTTAAGACGCATGCGCTTGAACTCACAAAGGTGAGGATCAGACTTGGAGCTCTATATAGAATAAGGTCATGCTTCTCACTTGAATATAGAAAGACATTTGTAAAATCTACTCTCTTGTCAGTCCTGGATTATGTTGATCTTGTGTATATGCATGTAGCCCCAACTATTTTAATGCAGTTTACCACAGACCTTTGTGTTTTGTAACTGGGGATAGTTTTGGAATTCATCACTGTATACAAAAGTAGATGGTCTCCTCTTAGTGATAGGAGAGAAAACATTCTCTTTTTTGTTTACAAGGCAAGTTTGCAGGGCAAGTTACCTTTTAACCTTACTTCATTATTAAAACACAAATCCAGTGGTCATAGGACCCGCTCACAGGACTATATCATATATATATAGTATATATGCCTCGGATTAATGGAACAAGATTCAACAGGAATTGAAATTAGAGCAGTTTGTTTCTGTTGAACAATTTAAACTTTTACTGGAGGATTTGGGAGTTGAAGAGTGTTCAGTTACCAAGGTAATTTATACCACTGAACTAGCCTGCTCCGTAGTAGGCTGTCAAGCTTAGTTTAGCTGTGTTACAAAGAATATCCAACAGGTGGAAACAAAATCCCAAAAACAGTTCCGTCAAATGTCTTTTCTCGCTCGCTTCACTTTTGTCACATACCGTATTGTCCATGTTCGGAAACATACGTAGGTTCAGACCTTTACTCGCAATGTGACCAAGCATGAATATAAGTGTTTACATCCATTACACTTTTAGTTTGACATTTTCTGTGTTCGCAATAACCAATTCCACATGAAACATAAGCATAAAAAATAAAATGCTGAAATGACAAATAAATGTTCGCTTTGGCATTACATTTCCTAATTGTAATTGCATTATTTGTGACAGAAATCTATCTAAAACACAATGTGACATTGAAAATGCTACTTTTTTTGTCACCATATTTAAAAAAATATTATTTACAGAGCTTTTATGCTTTTTTCGTTGGCGCAATAAAGAAATGACACACAGCACTCGACTTAATGCCGGGATCGAACCCCAATCCCTGCGATAACGACTGGCCATCTGGGAAATGCGCTCTTTGCTTGGTAAGCTACCAGGGAATCCTATTATTGTACCTGCTGATGACATAGCTGCAGCCTCATCATATCGATCTCAATGTTAACTTATATTAAAAAGTAGGCTACTAAACTACACATTTAATCTGTATGCAATTTTTGGCCAGGCAGTTTCCCTTGCCTTGTTAATCAGGGCAGTATTGCCCTTTTTGGTGATACATTGTTAGTACCAAGTTCCATTGACGTATTTCTCTCGCGAGAATAACATTGCTCTTTCTAGTTTTTGCGACATCTTATCTGCTTTTTGACAATCGATTGTTCCGGGCTGCTTATGTTCTCCGTGCGCGCACACAATGCCAGCTTGTACGAGCCTGGCTTGAGTTAACGCTGACTGGAGACGGCCGAATTGTGTTCATGAAACGGCTTGAGGCTTAAGTGAAAGTTGAAGTTTGTTCAAGCCAGGCTTTTTCTATTAAGCGCCGATTTCATTAGCGCGGTTGATGGACTACCCGCCTGGTCACAGTCGGTTAAACCTGTATAAATAAATAAATAACTAATAACCACAAGGGTGAGTAAATTGTTTTCTGTCACTGGCTCGCCATAGCCATTCGTTGCTGTCGTCTTGGATGATGTGAACTAAGTGGGGTTTATCATAAGTTGCATATATTGATATTTAATTTCTCTGCATATTAGGTGGAAAGACCTGCAATTGGTCCTCCAGATTACTTAGGGCAGGGGTCACCAACACGGTGCCCGCGGGCACCAGGTCGCCCCCAAGGACCACATGAGTCGCCCGCAGGCCTGTTCTAAAAATAGCACAACTCACCAGTGAGCTGCATCAAAAATTTTATTTTATTCTGTTGCTATTTTTTTTTAATCACACTTGCATTTTTATAGATTTGAAAATTACAATATCTTAAAAATAAAATAATTTAAAATATGTTTATTATACATGAAGTTTAGATAAGTATAGGTGAACTCTGACCTATTCTAGTTCAAAGGTCAGTATTGTGCGCGTGACAAAACTTTCGCGCTTGTGGAGAGTAAACTAGCGGGCGCAGCGAAGATGGGGATCGGAATGCGGTTTCTTACCCCAAAAACATGGCAGAAAAAAGAAAGAAAACTCATAATTTTCACAGTGAATGGGAGGAACAGTTATTTTTTACTACTGTGAAAGAAACCTGCGTGTGTCTCATTTGCGGGGCAACTGTGGCGACGGCTAAACGGCACAATGTGGAGAGACACTTTACTACATGTCACAAAAGCTACCATGCTAACTACCCACCGGGAAGCGCGCTACGGGCAGAAAAAGCTTGTGAGCTAAAGGCAGCTTTGGGTAAGCAGCATTCTTTTTTCTATAGGCCGGCGAAAAAATCCCAAAAAGCAACCGAAGCCTCGTTTAGAGCTACACATTTTCTGATAAAGAAGAAGAAGGCATTTTCAGACGGAGAAGTTTTCAAAGAAGCAATGATGATCATTGCTAACACTCTACTTAAAGATGAGAAAAATGGAACCGATCTAATCTCCACTCTCTCCGATGTCCAACTGGGGACATCTACGATGGCTAGACGACTGTCAGCTATGTCCGGTAACTTGGCCGATCAGCTGGACCGGGATCTGGTGAAGTGCAGGTGGTTTAGCGTCCAGTGCGACGAGTCCATGGACAGCAGCAGTACAGCGCAGCTGTTGGTCTTTATCCGGATGGTGTTTGAAGATTTCTCCACAAAAGAAGAACTCCTGACACTACTGCCCCTAAAGACAACTACGAGGGGAGTTGACATTTATGACGCGGTGAAGGAGTTTTTCGTGCAGAAAAAGGTACCATTGGAAAGGCTGGTAGTGGTGACTACAGACGGGGCTCCTGCTATGATCGGCCGACATAAAGGTTTCATCGCTGACTGTAAAGGTGACCCAGACTTCCCAAAATTTCTGCATTACCACTGCATCATTCACCAGCAGGCGATATGTGCAAAAGTGATCGGCTTTGGGCACGTGATGACTCCCGTGGTGAAAATCATAAACAGCATCCGCTCCAAAGCGAAACAGCACAGGATTTTTACGAGTTTTACTTCGTTTTTTGTCACTTTTGGGTGAAATCAAAGAGTTAATGCAGTCCAAAGGCGAAGACGTCTCGCTGCTAGAGGACACAGAGTGGACACTTGACCTTGCATTTTTAACCAACATTACTGGGAAACTAAACCACTTGAACTGCGAGCTGCAAGGCAAAGATAAGACTGTTGTTGATATGATAAGTGATTTAAATGCGTTTAAAGCCAAGATGAACATTTTCTCTGTGCATTTACAGAGAAAAAAGATGTGGCACTTTCCCTCTGTGCAGTCGGTGCTGAAATACAATGCTTATGCATCTGAGACATTTGAAAAAGTTGCAGAAAAGTACTGTCAAGTCATACACAGACTTGGGCAAGAGTTTGAGAATAGGTTTTGTGACCTTGATCAGCTTGAGCCATGTGTGTCATTAATTTCCAATCCTTTCATGAACGTGGACATAACATGCATTGCTGAGCAACTAAGTGCAACGTTCAACTTGGATGCTGGACAGGTGGAGATTGAAATCGTAACACTGCAAAATGACCTCCACCTCAAAGCCTACCAGGCTGCACCAAACTTTTGGTGCCTTGTTGACACAGAAAAGTACAGTGGTGTATGCACAGCAGCTATGAAGGTTGCCAGCCTGTTTGGTTCAACCTATCTCTGTGAATCAGCGTTTTCTGACATGAACTTCATCAAGAACAAACACAGAACACGCCTCACTGATGCACATCTGCAAGACTCACTCAGAGTTGCAGTGTCAAGTTACACACCAGATTACAATACACTGGTGAAAAGCATGCAATGCCAGTCTTCCCACTAACAAAGAAACAGATACCAGATGTCGTCAGTGGCAACATGGCAGTGTCATGGCAAAGTTGAATTAAAATATTGAAAAATTCTGTTCAATTCAAAAGTGTGTTCATGAAATGTAACAGATGTAATTTTGTTAAAAATGCTGCAGAATTGTTCAGTAGTTCAAAATGTGATTAGATTTATTTAAAAGTAGGAAAGTTGATTTTTCTTAAACATTACATAATTGATAACTTTTTCAAAAATGATGCAACATAGTTCATGATTTGTTATAAGGGTTTGTCAGTGGCTAGTGAAAATGGGACATTTTCTCTATGAAATGTTGTATAAGTGATCATCTGAAAATTTAAACAATTGCTGAGATTAATAGAAATAAAGTGTTGAATATTGATATTATCTGTTTCCCACCTTGTTAAGTCATTGTTGATAATTATTGTGAGAAATCATTAACATGATCAGTGTCTTCACATAGTAGTTGTTATTTCAGAAGAGTGTATCAAACTGGTAGCCCTTCGTATGACTCAGTACCCATGAAGTAGCTCTCAGTTTCAAAAAGGTTGGTGACCCCTGACTTAGAGGCTGGTCATGTAGTACTATTTTAACTGGAATTGTTATAGTTATGTTTAGAATGATGCGGTGAATTTGGATGAAAGGCTTTAGTTTTGTTGGCGGAGATGGCGCTGAGCAACATATGGCTCATACCTTTATTTAGGAGTTCTACTAGATTAGGTTTACGCATTTTAACGTTCAATAAACTATTTATTTTTTCTAAACTGCCTGAATCTGCAGCACCTCTATTCACCCTAGTCTGAAACGCTCCGTTTTAGCCCGTCTCTTTAAACCCAAAAAGCATAATAGGTCCCCTTTAAATCATCAGAAGTCCCCATGCCTTAAAATTTAGCAGCCTCATCTGCCTCCCCTATCCACCGACTCACAAGCCACTATACTGAATATACTGTATACAGTGCCGTGCAAAAGTATTCACCCCCCTTGGCTTGTTACTTATTTTGTTACATTACAACCTGTAATTTAAATGTTTTTTTAATCTGAATTTTATGTGATGGATCTGCACAAAATAGTCTAAGTTGGTGAAGTGAAATGAGAAAAAAATAAAAATTAAAAATTATTTTAAAAAATTAAAATCTGGAAATTGGCATGTGCATATGTATTCACCCCCTTTTCTATGAAGCCCCTCAAAAGTTCTGGTGCAACCAATTACCTTCAGAAGTAACATAATTAGTGAAAAGAAGTCCACCTGTGTGTAATCTAAGTGTCACATGATCTGTCAGTATAAACACACCTTTTCTGAAAGGTCCCAGAGGCTGCAACACCACTAAGCAAGAGGCATCACACCATGAAGACCAAGGAGCTCTCCAAACAAGTCAGGGACAAAGTTGTTGAGAAGTACTAGTCAGGGTTGGGTTATAAAAAAATATCCAAATCTTTGATGATCCCCGGAGCACCATCAAATCCATCATCTTCAAATGGAAAGAACATGGTGCCACAACAAACCTGCCAAGAGAAGGCCGCACACCAAAACTCACAGACCGGGCAAGGAGGGCATTAATCAGAGAGGCAGCACAGAGACCAAAGGTAACCCTAAAGGAGCTGCAGAGTTCCACAGCAGAGACTGGTGTATCTGCGCATGGGACCACAATAGGCCGTACACTCCATAGAGCTGGGCTTTATGGAAGAGTGGCCAGAAAAAAGCCATTACTTAGTGTTAAAAATAAGATGGCACGTTTTGAGTTTGCCAAAAGACATGTGGGCGACTCCCCAAATGTATGGAGGAAGGTGCTCTGGTCAGATGAGACTAAAATTTAACTTTTCGGCCACCAAGGAAAACGCTATGTATGGCGCAAACCCAACACATCCCATCACCCCAAGAACACCATCCCCACAGTGAAACATGGTGGTGGCAGCCTCATGCAGTGGGGATGTTTTTCAGCAGCAGGGACCGGGAAACTGATTCGAGTCGAGGGAAAGATGTATGGTGCAAAATACAGGGATATTCTTGAGCAAAACCTGTTTCAGTCTGCCTGTGATTTGAGACTGGGACGGAGGTTCACCTTCCAGCAGGACAATGACCCGAAGCATACTGCTAAAGCGACACTCGAGTGGTTTAAGGGGAAACATTTAAATGTGTTGGAATGGCCTAGTCAAAGCCCAGATCTCAATCCAATTGAGAATCTGTGGTCAGTCTTGAAGATTGCTGTTCACAAGCGGAAACCATCCAACATGAAAGAGCTGGAGCAGTTTTGCCTTGAGGAAAGGGCAAAAATCCCAGTGCCAAGATGTGGCAAGCTCATAGAGACTTATCCAAAGCGACTTGCAGCTGTAATTGCCTTAAAAGGTGGCTCTACAAAGTACTGACTTTAGGGGGGTGAATAGTTATGCACGCTGAAGTTTTCTGTTATTTTGTCCTATTTGTTGTTTGCTTCACAATAAAAAAAAATAATCACATCTTCAAAGTTGTAGGCATGTTCTGTGGATAAAATGATGTGCTGTTTTCCACATCGAGATTTATTTGTTATTTGTTATATGGTACACCAAGTTCTGATTTGAGAGTGATATTTTTTGGGAATGTTTTATGTTTTGGATAGTATGCTGTAAATTATAAGGTTTGGTATAATTACGTTGAATAATTTAAGTGATATAAGTCACACATACAAATCATAGGTCAAAACATCACAAAATGTGGTTGAATAACAAAAGCCAGAAGTGGAACTAAATGAAGAGCCATTTGAGAGCCGAAAGAGCCGGCTCTTATTGCTGAGCTGAGCCAAATTATCCGGCTCACTAAAAAGAGACGGAATTACCATCACCATTGTTTAGGTTTGCTCACTGTTTTTTATTTAGTGATTAAAGAGTCATACCTTCAGATTATTTAGTAAAAGTTTATTATAAAACATAAATAAATATGAGTTTGTCTAAAAGTGGCAGTTTCAGTGTCAATTTAATTTTCTCATACTGTTTCAACTTCCGTGTAGCCACCGCTGTCTTATGGAATTTAAAGGGACCTTATTTTGCTAATGTTCAGGTTCATACCTTTATTTAGGAGTTCTACTAGAATAGGTTTACGCGTTTTAATGTTCAATAAACAATTTATTTTTTCAAAACTGCCTGGATCTGCACCACCTCTACTCACCCTCAGTCTGAAACGCTCCGTTTTAGCTCCTGTCTCTTTAAGGCCTCCCCTCCTGACTAGCCCAGTCTGCTCTGATTGGTCAGCTGACCAAACTAAGGGAATTTCCCTTTACACTTATCAAAACAGCATTTTATGGACATGGCGAAACCACCTGGCCTCTGCTCTGACTGGCTCTGGTTGAGGGCGTGCCAAACATTATTCAAATGTGTAACTTAAGCCTATTTTATACTTCTCCGTGAGCACGTTAGCGAACGTAAACGTTCATTTGGCGCTTCCGTTCGCACAGTAGTTTGCCTACATACTTCAACGGGCCCACTAGGTGGCAGTGTCGCATTCAGTAATCCAGAATGTACAGAAAACCGTAGAAGAAGCACAGACACGGAAACTCCCGTTCATGTCACGCGAAAGTATAAACAACACGACGAAGGTTGATCGCTGTTTTTCACATTTTCTTACAGTGCATCCTGAAAGTATTCATACCCCTTCACTTTTTCCACATTTTATTGTGTTACAGCCTAATTCCAAAATGGATTAAATAAAAAAAAAATTCTCAACATTCTACACACAATACCGCATAATGACAAAGTGAAAAAAGCTTTTTAGAATTTTTTGCAAATGTATTAAAAATAAAAAAATAAAATATCACATGTACATAAGTATTCACACCCTTTACTCAATACTTTGTTGAAGCACCTTTGGCAGCAATTACAGCCTCAAGTGTTCTTGAGTATGATGCTACAAGCTTGGCACACCTATTTTGGGGCAGTTTCTCCCATTCTTCTTTGCAGATCGTCTCAAGCTCCATCAGGTTGGATGGGGAGCGTCGGTGTACAGCCATTTTCAGATCTCTCCAAAGATGTTCAATCGGGTTCAAGTCTGGGCTCTGGCTGGGCCACTCAAGGACATTCACAGACTTGTCCCGAAGCCACTCCTTTGTTATCTTGGCTGTGTGCTTAGGGTCGTTGTCCTGTTGGAAGGTGGACCGTTGCCCCAGTCTGAGGTCCAGAGCGCTCTGGAGCAGGTTTTCATCAAGGATCTCTCTGTACATTGCTGCATTCATCTTTCCCTTGATCCTGACTAGTCTCCCAGTTCCTGCCGCTGAAAAACACCCCCACAGCATGATGCTGCCACCACCATGCTTCACTGTAGGGATGGTATTGGCCAGGTGATGAGCAGTGCCTGGTTTCCTCCAGACATGACGCTTGGCATTCAGGCCAAAGAGTTCAATCTTGATTTGATCAGACCATAGAATTTAGTTTCTCATGGTCTGAGAGTCCTTTAGGTGCCTTTTGGCAAACTCCATGCGGGACATGGAGCCTTTTACTGAGGAGTAGCTTCCGTCTGGCCACTCTACCATAAAGGCCTGATTGGTGGAGTGCTGCAGAGATGGTTGTCCTTATAAGGTTCTCCCATTTCCACAGAGGAACACTGGAGCTCTGTCAGAGTTACCATCGGGTTCTTGGTCACCTCCCTGACCAAGGCCCTTATCCCCTGGTTGCTCAGTTTGGCCGGACGGCCAGCTCTAGGAAGAGTCCTGGTGGTTCCAAACTTCTTTTATTTGCGAATGATGGAGACCACTGTGCTCGTTGGGACCTTCAATGCTGCAGAAATTTTTTTGTACCCTTCCCCAGATCTGTGCCTCGATACAATCCTGTCTCGGAGGTCTACAGACAATTCCTTGGACTTCAAAACTTGGTTTGTGCTCCGACATGCACTGTCAACTGTGGGACCTTATCTAAACAGGTGTGTGCCTTTCCTAATCATGTCCAATCAATTGAATTTACCACAGGTGGACTCCAATCAAGTTGTAGAAACATCTCAAGGATGATCAGTGGAAACGGGATGGCCCTGAGCTCAATTTTGAGTGTCACAGCAAAGGGTGTGAATACTTATGTACATGTGATATTTTATTTTTTTATTTTTAATACATTTGCAAAAATTTCTAAAAAACGTGTTTCACTTTGTCATTATGAGGTATTGTATGTAGAATGTTGAGAATTTTTTTTTATTTAATCCATTTTGGAATTAGGCTGTAACATAATAAAATGTGGAAAAAGTGAAGGGGTATGAATACTTTCAGGATGCACTGTATATCAAATCAAATCAAGTTAATTTATAGAGCACGTTTAAAACAAGCAGAGCTGACCAAAGTGCTGTACATTCACGTACATACAGTTTATCAAACAATACAGATAACAGTTGTAACATATACAGCCTATATGTAGGCTACAAGCTAAGACTTGCTAAGTGCATAGAAAACCACTAATATGATTCGAAGGCTATCGAAAATCAGCCTATATGCTCCAGTTCATTGTGCCATCTGCGTTTTAATTTGTTTAGATACAGCCAAAATATTACCGAATATCTACTTGCTTCCTACCCTGCTCAACCAATCAGCGATTGTTTGACGCACTGAGAAGACGCTTTGTGCGACGGGCTGTTAGGATTTGGGAGGACTCCCCGTCAACACGTCGGCGGGCCCCTGTGAGCTACGCTTTCCCAGAAACCCCTGCGCTTCGAAGCTACGCAGAGCTGTTTACGTGCTGCTTCGCATAAGTATAAACCAGGCTTAAGTGACGTAGATAAGTTACGGAAGAAAACGCCGGACTACAAACGAGGCGTTTCAGGCAGTTCAGGAGCAGTGTTTTCTGTGAGAGCGAATAGCTTCCTTTGGCGTGTACAATATAATTTCACTGAATTTAATAGATTTCTTTCTGAATTCCACAATAACCTAACCACATGTAAAAAACAAGCAAACAAAAAATACGAGTTTACTATCAACACTGTATTAATTACTCATTCACAGCCTCTTTCAGTGTAAAAGCTTATTCCAATACTGGCCTGGGATCAGCTAGAGTTAAGATGTTGGCCCCTGTTTGTCCCAAAGCTTAGATATTTGGCATGAATGAACAACTGTGTAGTATCAAAGCTCTAACTTAATCAAGCCCCATAGCGCCACCTATTGAATCTGCATTTTCACTTGTTCATGCATGCTTTCATGCATCAACATTGGGTTGGAAATCCTAAAATCCAATTTGAATGGATATGTTAAAGTCTGTCAATACTGAGTCATAAATATAACCTATAAAATTCAGTTTTGTTGAATTACAATCAATGGTGGCTTAAAAACTCTTGACCTGGGATCAGCTAGGGTCAAGATGTTGGCTCCTGTTTGTCGATATTTGGCATGAATTAACAATTGTCATACCATGGGATAGCTGTGTAATTTCAACGTTCTAACTCAATCACAAGCCTATAGCCCCATCTATTGAATCTCCATTTCACTTGTTCATGCATGGATCTGTTGTTTGTTTACAGCCTAATATTGCTTTTACTTCTGGGCATTGCATTTACCCTTCAAATATCATAAAATTGGTGTTCCTTTGTTAAGATCATCTTGCTGAACAAAACGTGTAGGTATCATAAATTGTATTTATGCCACACAGCTTATTTTACGCAATAGTCCAAAATCCAATGGAAAAATCCCATTTTGTCTTGTCGAGGGAATCTATGCGATGCTAACTTCCGGGTTTGTCTTCAAAAATACATCATCCCTGATCCACAGTCAGAGGGGCACTAGTCTATCTGAATTAATGAGTAATGACACAAGTCAACCTCGCATGCTATGACAGTGTTTCTCATCCAGCGACTTAAAGCTGCGGCGCTGAATTTTTTGCGTTTTATTACGGTTCACGGTATGGAAATTCACACCGCCTGTATTTTTTCACACCGGGGTTTATGGTTAAACCGGAAATCGGCACAACCCTACTAAACACTGCATAGGGGCCTATGTCCCTACACCTGTGTAGGACCCCAAAAACACCTGTGAGTGCAACGTAGAATTAACCAGTTGAAAATTGCATGCATCAGCCTGATCATACTCAAAGGGGTGATTTAGTAACTGTCCGTCGTAAATATCCGGGATCACAAGCTTCTGGATGCATGCAAGTACGATACCATGTTCTACATTGCTAGGGACATATCAGCGAAATAACACCAACTATAGGAAGTGTGTAGCAGGACTCATGATTAATCCATTTTTTTGAAGCCTGTGTCCCTCGCAAAGGAGTTAATAAAAAACTACTAAAACCCCACCTTTGTAGTGATGCTTTTAGATTTTGCATTTGCGTGCACAAAGTAGGCTACCGGAAGTACTGGTGTGGGCAATCGAGGAGTAAGAACTAGTTAATAAATAGTTTATAGTTTTCTACTTTGCCGCTATTACCAGTGCCACTAATTTGAGAAATGCGTTGATTTGTAGGTCTCCTCATTGATGTGTCCATATGATGACTTATTCAGTTTTAGTTGTTGAGGGTTAGGGTTAGTCATGATATTTTGAGGGAGCACACATTCAATCTGACTATCTGCTGTCATTCTCCAAACCTCCATCAATATTTCCCGCAGTTTAAATGAAAACAAAAGCAGCATGGGCACATGATTAATGCATCACAGCCTGTGCTCTTCGATCACGAAGTAGATAATGTGAGAAAGAGCTCTGCTTTTTTTGTGTGTATGTGGAAAAAACGAGTGGCAGTTATCAGCGTACATATAGGGCGGATGACGGATTGTACTTTTGCTAATATCGGCCAAATATATCTTTGCATCCCTAGAAACAACCTAGGTCTGAGGGAAGTCTATGGCAAAAAGAAACCTAGGACTTGTTGAAGTCTAAGACAATGAAAGAAAATTGGACTCAGGGAAGTTGCAGACAGAAACAAACCTAGGATGGTATGAAGTCTAATACAGGTGAAATGGTAGTGGGAGTGAGTTACTGATAGTCCTAGCACACCTGTCTTTGAAAGGTACCATAGACGTCTACACTGTCCTTTCAATCCCTACCTGGGACCATAAAATTAACATGGCCAATTTTGATTTGGCTACACCTGATGGGTTTAACCTATGGGTTTAACTCCAACTGGCTTATTCATTTTCAGAGTAGAATATGTATTTTCAGAGTTAATTTTATAGAAATGGGTATTATGGGTTAATTTTAAAGGGTTTGGTTGGAGTGCTGAAAGTACTGAAACATAAATTCCATACACTAGCATACTAAAAAAAGTGGCCATCGTTAATAATCAATTCTTTGATTTGTTCACCTTCAACACATGTAGCTAAGATTATTTTAGTTGTTATTTTGTGATTAATGCCAGTACTTTGCTACCAGTTCATGTGATTCGTGTTATTGTGGTTAAGACTAGCACTGTTCTATTAGTGGTTAAATAAGTGGTTCTATTAGTGGTTGATGCATTTTTATTTATAGAGGTTATGAATCCTAACTTTTTCAATTCATGTGTTAAAATGGTATCGATCATGATATTAGTACAACTTATAAAGTGCAAATAAGAGAATTAACAAACATTCAGCTTTTTAATTACCAAAAGTACTTATTGTAGTTATGTACTTTACTGTCTTTCTTAAAAGGTGGCATTACAACTTATTTGGCTAAATGACCGAAAAAAAAAACTTAATTGTAAGAGTACATCTACCCATTCGGCTACAAACCCCTCAATGTTACTAGCACCTGTTTGTTACTGGTCCTTAGCTCTACCATGCCATCATAGCATTACTAGCTACCCGGTGTTAGTTACGGGGCCTTGGCTCTCCCATTCCGCCTTTGTGTAATTAGCTACCCCCTTGTTACTGGTCCTTGGCTCTCCCATGCTGCATTTGTGTTGCTAGCTACCCAATGTTTGTTACTGGTCCTTAGCTCTCCCATGCTGCATTTGTGTTGTTAGCTATCTCATGTTTGTTACTGGTCCTTAGCTCTCCCATGCCCCTCTTAAGCGGCGTAATATTGTCGTTGACATTAGTGACATAGCAAGCATGCAATGATATACCGAAGCAAAGAAGGATCAGGGGAAATATGCAGAGGATAACAGGGCAGGGTGGAGGGTGGGGTGTTTAGGACAGGTCCAATTCGAAAATTAAGGCAGGGATTACAAGGGATTCATTGGTGTCAGTATACAATATGTGGACCAGCCCAGCCTTGCTATGGACATTTCTCCCATTAGGTTAGGACGTATGTGCTTGTAATTATGCATGTGTGCATTTTTATATATTTTTAGTGCCGCGAAATTGAAATTGCCCCTCTCGCATTGTCGATTTTAGACTCGTTTTAGAGGTCATGCACCCCCACACACCCCTAAATATCTTTTCAGCACCCCTAAAAATAATAAGAATCATAATTAATTATTATGTTTTAAATCATTTTAAAGCAGCTGTAGGCAGTTTCTAAGAGGTGGTTTTGGCAGCCTCTACAGTTGCTTGTTGTTATTATTTTCCCCAACCATTGCAGACATGCAGAATGCTTGTGGTCACTGGATATCGCTAGCATGATTAACGACTATACTCCAAGAATCGGCATCTCTTCCTGATTTAGTGATACACTTCCTTGTGCCGTAAAGCAATTCATCACAGTTTCGCGGGAGATCACGACAGGCAGCAGACAACTTTTATATTGAATATTGAGACTTCAAGAGGACTGATCTGAATGGTGATTTTTTTATTATCTTAGACATTACAATGTGCAAACTATAGAAAGGTATTGATAATATGGCATTAAGCCCTTTAGTTAGATTTTTCAAACTTGCTTGGTGGAGAAAAGGGACAAAAAACTATTAGTAAAAGGTCTCGGCAACTCCTTTCTGAATGGATGGAGGGGCGTGCATTATTTCCTATAAGCCAAAAGCGCAGTGCAGTACTCGTCAAATGTCAAATCGATTACAAGCAGGGACTAAAAATAAACTAAAACTACTCAAATTCATGTAGGCCAACTAGCAATCTCAGATTTCCAGGAGTTGTACGATTAAACAAAAAGTTAAGTTGTTTTATATCTTTGTGATCAACCCAAATTACGTTACTGATGGACCGGTTGTAGACTAATTTGATACTGATAGTTCATGAAGAAAGTGACTTTTAGTTTTTTAATTTATTCAATACTATGCAAAATGATTAATTAATTACATTTATTAATAATACATGTAGCCTCTTAATTGTTAGAGAGAAATTTGTTATTTAGCACGTAAGTTGAACACTTTGGCAAGACACTGGGTGTAAAATGCGATCTATGCTAGAGTGGCAATGCAGAAACTCTTGTGATTGAAGTTAACATTAATGGTTATCAATTTGGACACGTTCCACTTCTAAATCGTTTGTCTATAGATAGTTGTTCCAGAACTAATAAGGGTCATTCAGTCGTTTTTTTATAGCAGACTTGAGACGAACATCCAAGGTCTTTGTAGAAAATGTTAAACATCTGACTGAGGTAATATTTTTATGGCACTGCATGTGCGTTTTACTGTCACATTTGAGTGTGTTCAACAACTTAGAAACCAGAGACCAAAAAACATGGTTCAGCATTGGACCTGTTCCCCACTCAGTGTGGACTACCCCCACCCCCTATAAAGGGACTATTCATGCTCATGCAGAGGAGGAAAAGAAGGGAATGATGAAAAAATTGGTTAGAGAGAGATACGGGAACCACGTTACCTGACAAATAATGTTATCATAGTAAGCCAAAGCACGGGCATGAGGGACGTTAGGAGGGGTGTCGCACAGTTTCCTTACATTTGGGTGGGAGCCCTCAGCGATGGTGGACAGTGAGAAATTATCATTGTGCTGCTCCGAGGTGGGCCGGTACTTACTGCTGGTGGAGACACAAGGCGATGGGGAACAAGAGTGATAGAGAGAGAAAGACGGTAGGAGATGGAGGAGGGGGATGGAGAGACAAATGGGATGAGTAAGGAGATGGAGGAGGATAGTGATGGAGAGACAGGTTGGATGTGTAAGGAGATGGAAGAGAGTTATGGAGAGACAGGTTGGATGTGTAAGGAGATGGAAGAGAGTGATGGAGAGACAGGTTGGATGTGTAAGGAAACAAGATACGTTTTAAGGGGATAAGAATAAAGTGAGTGGGATAAGATAGTGAGGAGGGAGAGGGTAATGAAGAGTAGAAGGGGTGACGATAAAGATAAATGGAAAGATGAGGGATGGAGAAAGAGTAGAGGGAATAGAGAGACATAAAAGGAAGTGTAAAGAAGAACAGGACGAGGAGGTGAGAAAAGACAAAATCCAGAAAAAAAGGTCAGATTGTCAAAAACAAAACAGTTGTAGTATTGACAAAAAGAGATAAGGCAAAATAAACATGATATTAGTCAAAGCAAGTCAAACAAACAAGTCTCTGCAAACCAGCAATGGACAGATATATACATTATACATCGTATACATCATAGCAAAGGCATTTAAGTAATCACAAATCATAAAGAAAGCAAGTTTCAGATACGAAACTAAATTAGTAACCAAACAATTGTGTGGAATCTTTTTTTTAACATAAAATAAATGAAAAATCTCAGCAGATTTTTATGGTGTGCAGAATAAAAACAATTATTTAAACTGTGTTTGTGATGGTACTTATTTTGGATCATTGTATAGGCCTATAGATATTATAAGAACATATCCTGTGTATTTAGAGGCTGTCAATTGCTTTTTTTCTTTCATCATCATGCATATTTCCACACTTGGTCCAATATCTTGTCATCTCTCGGTCCATGGATGAATCATCGTCATTCTTTCCATCCTCTTTTCTTCCCTTTATTTTTCTCTGCTGGCTCCATCTTAACTGCATTATACACATGTGCACTTCAACGTCAACTGCAATTATGTGATAGCAGATGGATGAGCGAGTGTATTCATAAGCCTTGTTGGCAGCACCGCATATACAATTCTTACAATGCTTGTTTTTTTGCTACGGTAAAAGGTCTCTGCTGTTTTTCAGCTTCCACACCCTCTTTCACCATTACTTTCTTTTCATTTTTGTCCTCTCTAATTACATTACACACACATACACACAAATGCTCCCATTCAAAGACTATCAAACATCAATAAAGTCACGTTAATTTGCAAAAACAGTGTCCACACATCCACTTATACATCCCTCAGGTTGCACAGCTGTATGTAGGTCAATCCTCTCTATCTCTTGCCATCCTCTCTCTCTCCTAGCACCCTTTTGCTCTATGAAAACCCCTCCCCTCTGATAAGACTGCCCTACTTTTCCGCTTTAGCTAGAGCAGCAATGACATCATCCCTTTGTGCAGGGAGCTCTAGTGCTGGAGCCGTCTGCACAATAACCAGACTGCGCTAATATGTGCCAATATCCTATTATCATCATCATCTTTTTAAATGTCATCTTGACTATCACCACCCTCTTTATAAACAAAATATATGTGTAGTGTAGAATCTACAACTACAAGGGTCTGCATTGACATGCAAGCTCGTACTTGACTACTGTTGCTAGGCAGAATATCAGAGGTGAGTGGCGGGCCAAAGCACACTAGCAGCTTCTATCATTATTTCACATATACCTTCCCTTTGTCTTTCAATGCTTACAAATTCTGTCCCACTGTTTAATTCTCTGAACACTCACTATTTTTTCTCTCCCAGCCCTTTTCCTCATCTTTTTATCATCAGGTTCTCTGCCAACAACACATTGTCAGCTCTTTTTCTGTTGTTCTGCCCCATATTTAAAAAAAAATAATTCTGAATTCCTTAATTGTATACCTCCCTGATACAATTTTCTCAGCCACCCTCCTTTGTCTAAACCCCCACCCAATCTGTACTGTCTCTTGCCTCTTCTGTTAGTCACCCATCCCCCCTTTATTTATTTTTTTATTTAATTTTTTTTTAAATCAGGCTTTCCTTTCCCTCATTCCCCATCTCACCATCTCTTACTCCATCTTTTGGTTCCCTCCTTGTCTCTCGGCTACTTCCAGTTTCTCTTATATTCCTCCAAATCCCATCTTTTTTGGCCACTATTCTCTTCTCTTCTACTTCCTTCATGCTCTTCTTGAGCGATTCCAGGCAATGGCATTATACTAATCTACTAATTACATTGACATTGATGTACTCAAAATATGAATTAAATAGCAATCTGAAGCAAGTACAGTTTGTATCCCAGTACTTATAGCCTCCGGTCCCAGTGCAGTTGTATTCTTGTCTTTAAAGCATTAAATCATAATGTCTGTTCATGTATCACATAAAAGACCAGATGAAGTGATTCAAATTGTGTTTGGCTAAGTAATAAAAAAAAACGAACTGTTGTTATTTTAAGTCTATATTTGATCACTTGCATCTACTGATGTTTTTGTTTGAACAGCTGAGCCGAAAGAAATCTATGGAATAGGAACAGGAAATAAGGCATACTCTAATTTTTGTAAAGGTCATACAAAAGTATCTGGCAAGCACAGATCTCAAGGGGGTATTAACATTTTATTGAAACAAACTAGTTTGGCATAGTTGGATCTGCTTTGTATTTTGAAGCTCCCTGCTGTAACATTTCCAGATCTCTACTCAGAGGCAGGAGCACACATATGCATCTCCTATTTTGGAACAGACCGGCAGACCAAAAGTAGCAGTTGAGGAGGTTTGGGGAGCACTTTCATCACCTTAATCTGACAAGCAACCAGTAGGGGTCTGTGACCATAAATTATACTAGTGGGGCAGATATTGGTTCAAGCTCCTGAATCGCTAGGCAGTAGCCACGCCCACTTTCGATATTGTTATTTTAATAATTAAATAAGTAACTAATTACATTAATTAAGTATAATAATTACAATGCTATAGACAGAACTGTACCAGTACCAGCCAGTATCCCACATAACGCCACAGTAGCACATTTCAATTGGTGAACGATGAACAATAGGCTTTCCTGTATAACCCGAGTACGCCTATGCGCGACAAATAACCACCCACAATAAACTGAAGCAATGTCTAAAAATTGCTTAGCCTACTCCAATTCTTCATATAAAAAAAATCGTGGTCTATTAGGGTAAAGCTGCTTAATTTTTAACTGTTCTTGTAATTTTAGTCATTTGAAAGTTTTTTTATAAACTGCAATGTTTTAAATACACCAGGCGCAATGGTACGCGTAACGCTCATCACTTCGATTTACTAACACACCTACCCAAATGAAAATATAGAAGACAGGTTTCAATGTTCAAATTCAAAATATTTAATTTCCATGTAGAATTGATAAATGAAAAAAACTATTTCCTATTTCATGTATTGTAGGAAGATTGTAAATATAATTTAGACATTTTCTGTCAGTGGCTTTGCTGTAAAATTGGACTTTGGTAGAAACATTTTCTCAAAAAGCCTCTTGCGAGAAGTTGCGACAAGTTACCCTCACTTTAGCACTGAACAATGTGAAAATCTGAGGCAGTTTTTCGAGGTAAGATAAGTCATATTTATAATTAAACATTTTATATCACTTAACTGATTAAACTATTTAGTCACAAAGTCTATTTCCAGATGTGGTAAATGTGCTTGTCAAAAGGTTAACCTAATGCAAATCAGCTGCTTGCTAGCTAAAGAGCTGAGATCCTTTTCTGACTGAATTTTTTATTTTTTTATATATATATTATATATATGTATATATTTTAATAAATGTCAATAGTTGTTTTGTAAAATTTTGTCACTTGACGGAGAGGTAAGCTGACATGAGTAGGAGAGTGAAATCGCTGACCTGGTGCCAGTGGTCGATACCTCTGTTATCTAGCTTAATGATTTCCTCACTTCATTATAATTTATTTAAATAATTTAACAAAAAATGGGGAAATTCTCTTTATTATGGTCAAAGTAAGACGAGCAAGCCAAGCATCACAAAGACAGGCAGCCAGCTAATTAACCCTAGTCTTGCAAACTTGGCTGAATTTAGAAATGTGCATCTGTCAAGTTGTCTTTGACATATTCATTAAGAAAGTGTGAAAGTACTGTGCCTGCATTAGGCCATTCTTGTTGGTCTACAAGCCATTGGAGACAATTTGTTTACTGTAAGGACTTGTGAAATGACACGTTGCTATCTATTTATTGTGGTATATTGCTCTATTGAATGGATTGATGGAGCCAGAAACTTAGGTCAGTTGCTCCAGTCCCTCAGGAGAAGAAGGCTTTGGACAGCTGATAAGCTTGGGATCATAGCAAAGAAGGACATGGACTATAGAGCATGACTTCTAAGGAAGAGAGGATATCCTGGTCATGAAACTGCTGCAGAAATATCATGACCGTAAGGAGATTGACTGCCAAGACCACCAGCAGCGTAATACACAGTGGTCAACCTGGTCAAGTGCTGTATTTGTGGTCAAGTGCTGTTTTCTGTATAACATGTACTATATAATGTCTTATCTATTTTATTTATTTATCTACAGCACCTGTAGTTTACCTTTACCTTCTTACAAATACAACTCTTACAAATACAATACAAGTGTTAAAAATATTTTATACTATGCATAAACACCGCCTTCAGGTCTGGTGATGGGGCACTATACAGTGCTGCCAGAGCCAACCTGAAGAGGGGAATCAGGGGGGCCAAGGCTGACTACAGGAGGAGGATAGAGGACTGCTTTCAGAGCAATGACTCCAGGCAGGTGTGGCAGGGGTCCAGCACCTCACAAACTATAGACCCAACAACCTCTTTGCTGCCGACGGCGACGCCTCACTCGCAGAGGAGTTAAACCACTTCTTTGCCCACTTTGAGGTAGAGTCACCAGAGGCAGCCCTGCTACATCCACCAGCCCATGGCAGCCAGGTCCTCACAATAGAGGAGCACGAGGTGAGGCGCACGCTGAGGGCTGTGAATCCGAGGAAAGCTGTGGGACCCGACAGTGTCTCAGGGCAGGTGCTGAGGGACTGCGCGCATCAACTGGCGGCGGTCCTTACCAAGATCTTTAACCAGTCCCTGTCTGTGGCTGTGGTCCCCCTCTGCTTGAAGGTCTCTATAATAGTCCCAATCCCGAAGAAAAACTCAATCAGCAGCCTGAGCGACTACCGTCCAGTAGCACTTCCACCTATCATCGTGAAGTGCTTCGAGAAGGTGGTCCGGACCCACATAATTTCAAAACTTCCATCCAGGTTTGACCCTCACCAGTTTGCCTACACGGAGGATGCTATAGCTACAGCTCTCCATGCTGCACTGTCCCACCTGGAGCAGCAGGGGAGCTATGTGCGACTACTCTTTGTGGACTTTAGTTCAGCATTTAACACCATTCTTCCAAACAGACTGGTGACTAAACTGTCAGACCTGGGATTATCTCACTCCATCTGCTTATGGATCAAGGACTTCCTGTCAAACCGCTCCCAGAGGGTGAGAATAGGCCCCCACATCACTTCAGCTCTCAGCCTCAGCACTGGATCCCCTCAGGGCTGCGTGCTGAGTCCCCTGCTCTACACCCTCTACACACACGACTGCACCCCCACTCACTCCAGCTACAGTATCATAAAATTAGCAGACGATACTACTGTGGTGGGGCTCATCTCTGGGGGGGACGAGTCTGCATATCGAGACGAGGTGGAGCAGCTGTCAGTGTGGTGCAAAAAGAACAACCTGGCACTAAACACTACCAAGACTAAGGAGCTGATCATAGACTTCAGAAGGAAAAAAATGGCCACCCAGCCTCTGGTTATCGGCGGGGACTGTGTGGAGAGGGTCTCAGACTTACGCTTTCTGGGCATTTACCTAGTGGATGACCTGACCTGGAGCATTAACACCACTGCCATCATGAAGAAGGCACAGCAGAGACTGCATTTCCTGAGAATACCCAGGAAGAACCAACTCACACAAAATCTGCTGGTGTCCTTTTATCGTTGCTCCATAGAGAGCATTTTGACTGACTGCATCCGTGTGTGGTTCTCCAGCTGCACAGCTGCAGACAAGAAAGCGCTTCAGAGGGTCGTCACCATAGCCCAAAAGTATATCGGCTGCCCTCTCCCTTCCCTGGAAGATCTGTACAGTTCCCGCTGTCTCAGGAAAGCACAAGATATTCTCATGGACCCATCACACCCAGGACATCTGATCTTACAACTGCTGCCCTCAGGCAGACGTTTCAGGTCATTGAAAGCACGGATTAACAGGCTGAAGAACAGTTTTTATGCCAGAGCTATAACTACACTAAACAAAATCTGAACTTTTTTTGTAAAATAAACTCACGGTGCAACATCAAGGGATTGTACAATATCTGCAGAATGTTAATGTTTGTGTGTGATGTTTTTAGTATTGTTGTTCGAGCACCATAAAGATTGGCATTTTAAATTTCGTTGTACCTGTACAATGACAAATAAAGACATTCTAATTCTAAATTCTAAACACTGTCATGCAATTCTGAAATTGCACGGTATCTGGAATTATACATATTTAAAAAGTGTGTGTACAAGACATATATTGTATATTAGAGTATGTGTATTTTTTAAGCAAATGTAAATTTAATTATATTAATACAGCTGATCATGAGGATTGTGGAGAAGTGGTAAAAAAACACGAGATCTTATAAAGCTAACATTCCGAGTCCTTCTTTCTTTTTCTTTATTTGCCCACTAATCACTAAAATGCTCATAACTTTTTAACACCACATCATATTTCTTATCTGTTTGCAACATACATTCTCCACATAAAAGTTTTCCTCCAGCTTGTATATTAACACACCACAAACGTTTTAGCATGTAGACTTCATATTCTGGTACAAAAGAGAATTTTTGAATGTTTTGACTCAGGCTGGCAGTGTTTAAAGAGGCTATTATTGTTTTTAGACTCACATTAATAACAGACTAAGATAGATACAACTTTTGCATACGAGTCAACAAAATAATAGTATTTCCTATATGCAAATAACAGAGTTGTGTTTATTTATTGAATTAGGAATAGATTATATTGCTGTTGATCTTCAGCCTGTAAAGATTGGTAATTGCAGGGGTGGGGGGTGAATGTAAATATTATATGTGTCAGTGCAATGCATTTAGTTATTTAGGTAAATTTAGGTATTTTCATTTCAGAACAAATTGTATCAGGGCTTAATGTTCTCCAGCACTGTTCCTGAATTCCGCCCGGGGGGTGTTTCAGATGCAAAAATAAATAACTAGCCTATGTCTATAGAAAATAATCTTGTCTTTTTTGTTGTTGTTGTTGCGTAGCAAGAATATGGCTGAAGGCCTACATGTAGAAAGCCATAGGGAACCCTATATATTTTTATGTATAAAGTCAACATAATAAAATAGAATAAAAAACATTTGTCACTTCTTGTTCTTTTTCCTTAATCTCTCAAGTAATTTCTCAGGGAAATATGTACTAACACGTTAACTCCCGTTATAGGCATAATATGGGGTCATTATTGTAGCAAAACTATTTGCAAATGCGAGTGGAGAGTTGTGTATCTGTATCTCAATCCGTGTGTGCGTAATCAGATTGAAAAATGTGTACTGAGACTTGTGAATGTGTACAGGGATCAGCAAATGTGTATTCCGAATCCGTGCGTGCGTAATCAGGTTTGTAAGTGTGTATAAAAAATATCCGTCTGTATTCAGATTTGCAAGTGTATTGAGAGAGTTAATGTAGACAAATCTGTGATTGCGTACGTGGATATTAATGGCTAAAAGTCTATGTAAGAGTTGCAATATCTGAAAATACAGACAAGCATCAGTTACAACTCACTTCTCAATTGGATGTGTTTTTACACGTGACTTTTGCTACACTTCTGCCGTGACAGAAATCTGTGCGTGTGTGGCGATTCGTCTGTGTCGAGGTTAGTCTGTGTGTCTCAGTAGAAATTTCTATGACTCCCAAGGTGCACTTTGACATGTAACATCCAATCAACGCGTTTATAATTATGTTTCCACCATCAGCGACCAGGTTGTGTGGGTGGCCAGCCCCCTAAAATAACCGCTGCAGCACTACTACGTCCTTGTGTGTTGGTGGACAGTGCTGAACTGAACACAAGTGTAAACACCAACTTGGGGCCAGTTGCAACATCTGATTTCTTCCAATCATATAAATATTGTGAACAACGTGTCATTTGTAGTCATCTTTAAATTGTATGGGTAATTAGAGACAGATATAAGTTTTATATAAACAAGTTTGGCTGGTCTTTGTCAATTAGTCTGTTAGTAACAGAGAAATGCAAAAAGTGGTGCAACCGTCTCCAGTCTCCCCTACATCCCCGCGTTAGCTCAACCTTCGTTTTAAGGCATCTGGCGATCGTATCACAAGTGGACAGCGCTGCAGACATAAAATCAGCAGTAGTCCATTGTTTTAAGTGTTAATTCTTGTGTAATACTGATTATTTTACCATTGAATGAAATGACAAATGAAGGAATTAGTTTTTCAGCAAGCAATTATTTATGGTGCCTTTAAGGATATAATAGTTAGCTACGGACACTTTAGGTATACGTCCACTTAAACAAATAGAACTCACATGCAGTAAGCAGCAGTATTTTGGCGTTGCAATGGAAGCGAAATGCTCAAAACTGCGAACCGTAGAAACATTTAGTAGCACACACAGGTGGACAGTTCAGTAAAAAAATACCTCATTTACTTTTTGGGTGAGTGGCATAGGCTAACCAACTACTACTAGGCAGAACAAACCCCAACAACTACAACGTAGTCATAACCAGAGCACGGTCACGCAGCAGTGAAGAAAATCGCACTGTGTAGCGTTTTGAAACTTTAAATTTACACAAATAGAATTCACATGCAGTAAGCAGCAGTATAACCACGGCATAATCCCACTATGTCTGGCTAAGCATGTAGCGTGAGGTGTCCTAACCTAATGCTCTTTTGCAGTATTATCAGTAAACTATAATTTATTGTGCCTTAACTTAAGACTTGCTAGACTCCATTGAAATAACGTTAACATCCGAATTGTAATAGCGTTCACTAAATAAAACCCAAAAAAAACAGTGTCGCTGTTGAATGCATTTATGGGAAATACTTGTAGGCAGGACAAACGCGTTCTCAGTTTTTTTTTAAATCAAGTGATTAAACAGAGAATGCTCCGAATTTGTGTTACTTACTAAACGTTTATTAATAAAAACAAATTCATACATTTTAAGTTTTTCTAAAAGTGACAGTTTTAGTGTCGAAAAAAGGTTTTTAATTTTACCGAGTTGATACTTCCTTGTAGCCAAGCGCCGTCTTCAAAATGCTCAAACCTCCTATAGGCAACTTTGACATTAGTTTACTTCTTTATCGTGGGACAAATAATGGATATGTTGCTACAAATACTTTGAAAAACTCACAGCCTTTACAGTTGTATGGTCGTTTACCAAAATTAAGGCTACAATAGTAAAAACGTGTATGCTGAAAACCGCGAACGTGTCATCATCTTAGCTTTTTCAGGACGCTGTCCTAAACAACAAATATTCCGGCTCCAAACGACAGATAGCCTACTGGTTGCAATTGCATTTGTACACCATAATCAGTGCCAGATAATCACCGTGTCGAAAATACATTTCAGTCAGAACTATCTCCGTAAAACATAGATCCCATTGCAAGATCATTGCTCAATATTATTTGTACATAATCTGCTTATTTAGCCTATAAAGCTGCAATTGACTGGCATATTCTCTCGTTGAAATACATTTTCCTTGCCTCCCCCACAGTTCTCGCCCATTCGTGCTTGCAAGTCACCACTCTCTACCCAACAAACTCCTATATTATAGGCCTATATTTAATTTATAATGACGATGATGATCTTGTATTGTATTGATCTTGTATTTTTAGCTGTCTACGAGTAGCCGATCTGCTCATTTCTGCAGTCTGCTCTGCAAACCTAAACAAGACAATAAACCATCTGACTAATAAATAGGTTTTCTTGAGGCACTGATTTTTCATGCATGCATCCCTGGTCACAAATACTGGACATGCCACTCAACGCAATCTTTAAGGAAACCAACATACAGGTGGACATACAGGAAAACATAAGATGAAAGGAAAGGTCCAGATTTTCTCACGGCAATTGTTATGATACCTCAAACTCTTATCATGCATAGTTCTTCATTAGCAGAAGTATTTAAATACTTTTTAATATTTATTTAAGTTTTTCAAATCCGCTAGGATCATTGATATATTCTTAATTGCCTTGATAGGCCTACTTAAAATTACCCCGCTCAAGAATGCAACAACTAGGTTGCCTTTTATCTTGGTACAGACAACATTACCGATGAGCATCACTTACATTCACAATCAATCAGCATAGCTAAAGTTAAAATTCAATGTGTCATAGGCCTATGTAATAGTAGAAAAACTGACTGACGTAACTATACATAAAACGATTAAAATATGTCTCGCTTTATGGATTTCAATCAACGCGACTGAAATCTAAACAGAAACTTGCTAGCAAGCTATAGTAGAGAATGACGTCGGTTTTACCGCTGTCCTGACGAAGTGAAGCTGAAGGTAGCAAGGCACGGAAAACTTTGAGAGAGAAGATCTTTTTTTACCTTCGAAAAACATATACTTTTTTTTGCTGAATCTTTTCAAGAGACCTCGGTCTAGTCAGAGTTGAAAGGCCACAATTGAACTTTTTGATTAAAGTTAGTAGCGATTCAAGTAAAGTATATGACACGTATTTTAAATATATGTTTGTTTACTGATTGGTTAGTCCCCGTAAGGTCATGTCCGGACAGGGGTTTACTTCAAAATGAATCAAAGTTTTACCGTCAAAAATAATGGGAACACCGAGGTAAATTCATTTGAAGACAAGGAGTGCTGGACTTTTTCGTGCCCGTTTGAGAAAGAAAATAGAGCAATACGACCAAACCCTGCGTTGACCACCATGCAGGGGCGTTTTGAAATGACAAAATTATGTTATTAACTGTAGAAATATGGAAAGCTGGAATTATCAGTGGTTGAATAATATATTCTTAAACCAGTCCATCAATCGTTGGATATTAAATAAAAATGTTTTTATTAAACTACTCAAGGTTGAGGATTCTTTCATATAACAACAAAACCTACGTTCTTTGGAATCTAACTACGAATTAGCAAGAGATCTATAGATATAAACACTTATATTTTGTGAAACTAAGTATTACTCTGGAATAACTTAAAAGACTCAGATCAACAAAAACGTTGTATTTGTGTTGATTTCAACAGTTTCAAAACGGTACACAGCGTGGTTTTCTTCACCGCTGCATGACTACAGCTGCCGTTGACTACACTGTAGCTGTTGGGTTTGTCCTGCCTAATACTTGCCACAATCCAATTCAAGTCACCACAATTGAACAATTGACAATGTTCCACAATGTATCAGCCAGCAGCGTTTTCCTTTTGATAACATTGCTTTGCATTTTTTAATTTGGCCATTTAAATGTCGCTACAGTAACAAATAAAGGAGTTAGTTTTAGAGCAAGCAATTATTTATGGTGCCTTTAAGGGTATAATAGTTAGCTACGCAAAGTTCAGCTAGCTAACCTCCACTTGGGCCGAATTGTTTGAAACATCGTTGAACAAATAGAATTCACAGTATATCCACGGAATAATTAACTCTTACCACTGTTTGTTGACGGTTAACTCCCACGCCAAATGCTAGTGGAATCTGGTGGGTTACGATAAACTTGCTTGATATAGAGCTATGGAGAGTCCATCCTACACTAACTCGGCCGATGTATGAATCAGTTATTCTGCTTAACTCTCTCTCTCCCCAGTTATTTGTTACGTTAGTCTCTATAGTCAAACGCCTTTAAGATTCAAATTAAGGAAGTCTCCGTGGCCTTTGAGAAACTGCAGCTAAATTACACCATCAAAGTTGTGTCTCTGTAGTGAAACACCTTTGCACAGAGCTAAGATTCAAAGTTAGGAAGTCTCTGTGGCTTTTGAGATATTGCAGCTAAATTACACCATATAAGTTATTCACACCGTATAGCCGTATCATAACGAGACTAATCACATTGTATGGCTAGTTAGCTACTATGGCAAACTATAATCTACATGCATTTATGTCATTATTCATTAGGATATCTTGAAATGCATTATCTCGCAAAAGTATACATATCATTGGATCATCATATCAGCTGGAATGAAGGACCAAGATGAATACTGCCATCTAGTGACAATAAAACAGTGGCAATAAAATGTTGGATATATGTTTACCAGCATTTTATTGTGGTCACTAGATGGCAGTATACACAAGGGTATGATTCATTTTGGTTCTTCACTCCTGCTCCCCTCAAGGCTTACCCTCTTCCCATTCATTGTTTATGGGCAAATTAAGTGTGTAAAAGAGGCAATTAAAAAATAACTAGTGGACAGATTAATTAGGCTAGCTGTGAACAAGTCCAGTCCGTGGCATTCGAACGGACATTTTGACGTTGCAAGGGAAGTGCAATGCACAAAATTCCAACAGTAGTTAGGCGCCGAAAAATGGGGCTAAATAAAACAATTAAAAAAAAAACTAGATAGGGCTACAATTTCTGCTGAAATTGTGATGTATGCTTGCAGCCAGCCACTCCTGATGTCCCTAGTCTCAGCTGTGTACTGCAATCAACTGCCAAACTGAGGTCGAAACTGCTGCTGTTGCTCCATGAACCACTCCTATCATAATAGTGCAGTGGCTAGCGGTTACACTTGTAACCATAGCGCGCTAATGTTTATCCACGTGACCACAGCAGCCTGTGCAATGTCCGTCAAGTAGCATAACACGTGGTGTCATTCAAACAGTTCTACGAGGAAAAGTATCAATCCCACAGCTTAGATAATGACACCGTATGATTCACAAGAACCAGGCGAACATTTCCCTGTATAATATGTCTATGAGTGCGTTTACATGGACACTAATACACCAATTATAAACTAATAATGGTAATAATGCATTTATAAAAATGTTCATGTAAACACCATTTTGTAAATGGAATTTGAAATGAGCAACGTTTACCTAGAGTGGAGATTTCAGCATTTACAGTGGATGTCAATGTAGAGCGCGGTCTTCAAACAAGCGTCCATCAAGTAAAAACTATAAATCCCACAGCTTAGATAATAACATCATAGGACTCGTAAGAACCAGCGGAACATTTACATGTAAAATATGTGTATGTTGACTTAAAAACGTAAGAGTGGTGGTAGTTTAGAAAAGTAGGTCAATATTTTCAAACCACCAACTGCCACACTCTAGTCCTGAACATTCCACCCATTCATTCCTATGGGAAATATTTTGGCACTAAAAGTTGAATATTTAAAAAACTGTGCTACAGAACCCTCTCAAAAGTAATAGCAACTTAATTGGGATCAATGCGCTCATTTTGATACCTTTCATGTCTATGTAGTGCGAAAAATGTGGGAGGAGTAGGGGTGGGAGGTCTTGCTATAATAATAATAAGTTGAACTAGATAGGGCTACAATTTCTGTTGAAATTGTTGTGTGCTTACAGTAACTGCGGTTACACTTGTAACCCTAGCGTGCTGATGTTTATCCACGTAACCACAGCAACCTGTGCAATGTCCGTCAAGTAGCATAAAACGTGGTGTCACTCAAACGATTTTTCGAGGAAAAGTATAAATCCCACAGCTTAGATAATGACACCGTATGATTCACAAGAACCAGGCGAACATTTCCCTGCATAATATGTCTATGAAACGTTAAAACTGGAAGCGCAATCACAAGTTAGAAAGCAGCAGTGAATTTGAAACAAGCAACGTTAAGCTAGAGTGGAGATTTGAGCTTTTACAGTGGATGTCAATGGAGAGCGCGGTCTTCAAACAAACGGACATCAAACCAAAACTATACATCCCACAGCTTAGATAATGACACCGTATGATTCACAAGAACCAGGTGAACATTTCCCATGTATAATATGTATTTTAAACGTTTAAATTGGAGGCGCTATCATAGGTTAGAAAACAGCAATTTATTCGAAATCAGCAACGTTATGCATAGCGCGCTAATGTTTATTTCGTACCCACGGCAACCTGGTCAATGTCTGTGGAGTAGCGTAAGGTGTGGTCGCCTTCAATCGTTTCTCAAATGAAAACTATACAGTGCATCCGGAAAGTATTCATACCCCTTCACTTTTCCCACATCTTATTATGTTACAGCTTAATTCCAAAATGGATTAAATAAAAAAAAATGTCTCAACATTCTACATACAATACCGCATAATGACAAAGTGAAAAAGGTTTTTTAGAATTTTTTGCAAATGTATTAAAAATACATAAATAAAATATCACATGTACATAAGTATTCACACCCTTTGCTGTGACACTCAAAATTGAGCTCTGGTGCATCCCGTTTCCACTGATCATCCTTGAGATGTTTCTACAACTTGATTGGAGTCCACCTGTGGTAAATTCAATTGATTGGACATGATTTGGAAAGGCACACACCTGTTTATATAAGGTCCCACAGTTGACAGTGCATGTCAGAGCACAAACCAAGTTATGAAGTCCAAGGAATTGTCTGCAGACCTCCGAGACAGGATTGTATCGAGGCACAGATCTGGGGAAGGGTACAAAAAAATGTCTGCAGCATTGAAGGTCCCAACGAGCACAGTGGTCTCCATCATTCGCAAATGGAAGAAGTTTGGAACCACCAGGACTCTTCCTAGAGCTGGCCGCCCAGCCAAACTGAGCAATCGGGGGAGAAGGGCCTTGGTCAGGGAGGTGACCAAGAACTAGATGGTCACTCTGACTGAGCTCCAGTGTTCCTCTGTGGAGATGGGAGAACCTTCCAGAAGGACAACCATCTCTGCAGCACTCGACAAATCAGGCCATTATGGTAGAGTGGCCAGACGGAAGCCACTCCTCAGTAAAAGGCACATGACAGCCCGCATGGAGTTTGCCAAAAGGCACCTAAAGGACTCTCAGACCATAAGAAACAAAATTCTCTGGTCTGATAAAACCAAGATTGAACTCTTTGGCCTGAATGCCAAGCGTCATGTCTGGAGGAAACCAGGCACTGCTCATCACCTGGCCAATACCATCCCTACAGTGAAGCATGGTGTTGGCAGCATCATGCTGTGGGGGTGTTTTTCAGTGGCAGGAACTGGGAGACTAGTCAGGATCAAGGGAAAGATCAATGCAGCAATGTGCAGAGAGATCTTTGATGAAAACCTGCTCCAGAGCGCTCGGGACCTCAGACTGGGGTGAAGGTTCACCTTCCAACAGGACAACGACCCTAAGCACACAGCCAAGATAACAAATGAGTAGCTTCGGGACAAGTCTGTGAATGTCCATGAGTGGCCCAGCCAGAGCCCAGACTTGAACCCGATTGAACATCTTTGGGGAGATCTGAAAATGGCTGTGCACCGACGCTCCCCATCCAACCTGATGGAGCTTGAGACGATCTGCAAAGAAGAATGGGAGAAACTGCCCCAAAATAGGTGTGCCAAGCTTGTAGCATCATACTCAAGAAGACTTGAGGCTGTAATTGCTGCCAAAGGTGCTTCAACAAAGTATTGAGTAAAGGGTGTGAATACTTATGCACATGTGATATTTTATTTTTAATACATTTGCAAAAAATTCTAAAAACCTTTCTTTACTTTGTCATTATGCGGTATTGTGTGTAGAATGTTGAGAAATTTTTTTTATTTAATCCATTTTGGAATTAGGCTGTAACATAATAAAATGTGGAAAAGTGAAGGGGTGTGAATACTTTCCGGATGCACTGTACATCTCACAGCTTAGATAATGACACCGTATGAACCGTAAGAACTTGGCGAACATGGCCATGTATAATATGTATATTAAACGTAAAAACCGGAAGCGCGATCACGGTTAGAAAATGGCAAGGAATTTGACATGAGCAACGTTTAGCTAGAGTGGAGATTTGACCATTTACAGTGGATGTCAATGGAGAGCGCGGCCTTCAAACAAGCGTCCATAAAGTAAAAACTATAAATCCCACAGTTTAGGACTCGTAAGAACCAAGGGAACCTTTACATGTAAAATATGTGTATGTTGACTGAAAAACATAAGAGTGGTGGCAGTTTAGAAAAGTAGGTCAATATTTTCAAATCACCACACTCTAGTTATGAACATTCCACCCATTCATTCAATGGGAAATATTTTGGCACTAAAAGTTGAATATTTAAAACACTGTGCAATTTAATTGGGATCAATGCGCACATTTTGATACCTTTCATGTCTATGTAGTGCAAAAACTGTGGGAGGAGTAGGAGTGGGAAATTTTGCTATGATAATAGTAATATGTTTTAGAGATTATAGTAGTGTTGCTTGCCTAAAGCAAGCACACTAGTAATAATAATATATACGTGAGATTATAGTAGTGTGGCTTGCCTAAAGCAAGCACACATAATAATATATAGGTGAGATTATAGTAGTGTGGCTTGCCTAAAGCAAGCACACTAATAATATTAATATATATGTGAGATTATAGTAGTGTTGCTTGCATAAAGCATGCACACTAATAATAACATATATGTGAGATTATAGTAGTGTTGCTTGCCTAAAGCAAGCACACTAATAATATATAAGTGAGATTATAGTAGTGTGGCTTGCCTAAAGCAAGCACACTAATAATATATATGTGAGATTATAGTAGTGTGGCTTGCCTAAAGTAAGCACACTAATAATATATATGTGAGATTATAGTAGTGTTGCTTGCCTAAAGCAAGCACACTAAAAATAATATATATGTGAGATTATAGTAGTGTGGCTTGCCTAAAGCAAGCACAGTAATAATAATAATATATATGTGAGATTATAGTAGTGTTGCTTGCATAAAGCAAGCACACTAATAATATATATGTGAGATTATAGTAGTGTTGCTTGCCTAAAGCATGCACACTAAAAATAATATATACGTGAGATTATAGTAGTGTGGCTTGCCTAAAGCAAGCACACTAATAATATACACGTGAGATTATAATAATAATAATAATAATAAAATTTAATGATAAAAGTATACGATTGCAATCACATAATAATAATAAGAATATGACTTTGCGATCACAGTATATGATTGCGTCAGCAATGTAGTATCTCTAGGTTTGATGAAACCTACTAGACAAGTATATCTATCTCATCGCCAAATTTTTTGTTTTCTTTCACTGACAGTCGGTGGTTCCATGATGAAAAAAGGGAGGCCCATGCCATTTCTTTTTTAAACCGGGCGCCGCAAATTACGGTAAAAGGATGGTGACTTCAGTTTATTACATGATCAGCTGCAGGTTGAAACATCCAATGTAACCCTTAGTAACTTTAAATTCATGTTTGCTACAACAACCCATCCATTCTTTATTTTTCATTCCCGACTCTCTTATTGATCTCCAACACATCTCCCTTCTTCCCCTATACCCTCTATTTTCCAGCAAGTCTCACCTCCGTTTGCGCAGGCTGTGGTTCTCAGTTTTGAGCGTGTGAAGCTTCTTGGCGAAGCAGACAATGATCATGAACAGCAGCAGCAGCACCAGGGCCGAGGCGCCGACGGCCAAACACAGGACCTGGAACTCGGTTACCACCGCCTCACAGCGGGCCCCCTTATGCCAGAGGTAGTCCTGAACATTACATCTGGAGGAGAGCCAGAAGAAATAAAAAGGAGTTAGTCGGAATAAGACAGTGTATTAAGGGGCTGGTAGGCGAACTCACCAGGCAGAGAACACGTCCCAGGCCAGTCCATAACTGTAAGGGCAAATTTTGGCATCCTCATGGATGTTCAAGCCTAAGCTTCTGGTCCAATGTGGGGTAAGGGTCAGAGACTCAGAGTGAACGTCAGGTCATCAAAAAGATAGCATGTGCATACGCCAGATAACTAAAGAGATTGTATGTGCCTTTCTGAGACACTGGAATCTAGGCTTGTGTCTTAGCCATAACATGCAGATATGTGTACATGTCCTTTTTGATACTGGGAGTTAACACATATGTTCCCTGTTGACCAATGGGATGATTTGTTTAGTTTAAGACCAATATAATCGTGTCAACTAATTGGAACTTACTATGTCGGACCAGGAACTGACTGTAGGAATTTCTCTCTGTACAGACCTGCACTATGTAGTCATTAATACAACTGTACTTGATCATAGCTAGTTTCCATCTCATTGTGTAAATGGTTATTCTCTGTGAAAGAGTGAAAATATTAATAACATAACACAGCGGCCCGGGTTCGATTCCAGCCCACGGCCATTTGCTGCACGTTAGTCTCACATATCCATCCCTCCAAATCTTGTTCTTTCAAACTCAACTGGAGGTCTGGAGAGTTTCATATGAGATTCTTCTCTTGGCCTTCGAATCTGGAAGACATGTTTGATTGGCACTTAAAGACGTCGTTCACTCTTGTTTAGTTGTGGCGTATCAATTTTCTGGAGTTAAGCTAAAACAGGCTGCGCCTTAACATTGTAGTTGTAAAGATGTCCAAATCCATGACAAAATCCAGAAAAAATGTATAGCCATATCACCGTAGGATAAAATGTATATGCATATCAAAGCTCACAAATACAAGGTAAAGACCTAAACTTTACAATTATACTACATATTTGCAGTTTAGGATTTTCATTGCCAATGACTTCAAAGTTCCTCACTATCATGAAATTAATTAACTAATTATGTGGCCGGCTGTGCAGCCGGTCACCTCTTGTAATTGTTAGTATTATTATTATTATTATTATTATTCCCCCAGATTCTGTACTTCCCATGGTTAAAAATGCACCAAATTTGGCACACATTTCCAAGTCCACTCAAAACTATGCCATGCCGCCTCTTTATACCTGTTGGTGGCGCTATAGCAGTAGTTCAAAGTATTAAAAAATCATAAAAAATAGGCCATTAGGGCTACAGCTCTGAGATATTCAGAACTTGTTCATTGCAGTGAGATAATATACTGGCACCCATTAGAAATTATGAAGTCCATCACTGTTTTTAATTTAAAACTGGTGGTCTACCCAAAGTGTATAAGTCCAAAACCATAAATCCAAATCACATCAAAATTTCAGGATATCATCTTTAGACTTTCAACATTAACCGTCCAGAATATCTTGTTGATATCTCCAAAACTGAGTCCACAGCACATCAACAAATGTATTACTGGAAACACGACTGTCCATTCACTTTATCTATCTCACTGGTTCATTAAACAATGCGCATTTAAAAAATAGATAAAAATCCAAAGACTGATACCATGAAGCTTTTAAAATTTCAGAACTCTATCTTGAACACTTGAGTTCAGTAGTTTTTTAGTTGGATTTGACATTTTGACACTTGAACTATTTGAAACAACTCATCCGAGACCGTAAAACCAAATTGCACCAAAATCGCTGTAAATCATCCTCAGATGGTCTACTTTCAAAACAAAGCCAAGCTTGTTGATACATTAGAAACTGAGCTCACAGTGCATCAGAATGTGTTACTGTAAACAGTACTGTACATTTCTATTTTTAACTGCTTCAATATTTGACCAATTTCAATCACACGTTTTTAAAAAAATAATCTTATTATTCCCATCACGATTTAAAGTTTTAAAAAATGTACCTTGGAAACTGATTTTTTTATAAATAGCCTTGTTTAGTCGTTAATTGGTTGAACTTTATAGTTTGCCACTTTAAATTTGTACTAACCCCTCCAATACCGTATGATCAAATTACCTAAAAATCGCTGTATATCATCCTCTGATAGTCTAGTTCAACACAAAACCAAGCTTGTCGATACATTCATAATTGAGCTCACAGTGCATCAAAATGTATTACTGTAAACACAGCTGTACATTCACTTTGTCATATCTCACTGGTTCATTAAACAATCCACATTCAAAACATACATTTAAACTCCAAGAATGACGCAGTGAAGTTCGTTAAATCTCAGAAATCTATCTTGAAAACTGATTTTGTTTTAATAAATATATCTCTGTAATTAATGACACTAGTTCAGATCATGAATGTTTGGTAGGAAACAATCTTTATAAACTGTTTCTAGAGTGTTGACAGCCCGTGTTGCTAACATGATGTTGGACCTTTGAGCACTGGCAGAATGACAAGGTCAAGAGAAGTCCATACATCGAGGTGACAACTGTTGACTCGAGGTGAACAGCTGTTGTCAGATGTAGATTTTCCTGGATCTGATGCCAGTAGTTATTACTATGTGATTGTGTCAGCATGATACCAGCATGTCATTATGTGATGCGTCGTGTGCAGTGTTGGGACAAACGCATTACAAAATAACACGTTACCGTAATTTCACTACTATTCGCGGTAACTAGTAAAGTAACACGTTATTATTATTATTATAGCAGAAAGAAGTAGCTAGTGGCTGTGGCTGAAAAGGAAGGATCCTACATGGGCACAAAAGAAAAGAACATCATGTTGAAAAACATTAAAAAGTGGTTTAATCTCAGGACAAAGGTATAAAAGGTAAGTCTTTCCTGCACAGCGTCACTTTTCAAGCCTGCAGGAGAGTAGGGAAAGTTTATCTTCTTTTCAGGTGGTAAGTATCCCTGCAGAGTTGGCAGAAAGGGCCTGCAGGAATAGGTAATAGGGACAATAACTTTTTTTTCTTTCTTGATATCTGGCCGTGCCGAGAGCGGCTATAGAGGGGGGTGGCTCTGAGACATCATTGCTCACCGTTAAGCCTTCTGGAGGTGTCGTGGGCTCAAATTAACCAAACATCTGGGATGGAGGGTGCCCACTTGATAACCCCAATGACATATCTGCTCTCAACCCAAATCCATTCTAAAATATTGCCTTTTGAAGTGCTCAACTTGGGGTATGGCATAATAGATATTATAACATCCTATCCTGTGTATATTGAAATGTCCCATCCAGATGGTTTTCTGGTGACTGTTGTGAATAGAATAACTGACAACAAGGGAAAGTCCTTGTGACAGATTGGAGAGACTGCTGACTGGAGGGAATAGACCCCAATGGGGCAGACATGGGCTAGCAACTCATGTCTGCAGCACTAAACACTATTCTGTGGACTGAGTGCACCCGCAAAAACCTACTAACAAAACTAAAGTGAAAATATCCCCAGAGTCTGCGAGAGCGGAAGATGACTCACATACTGATAACACGGTTTTGACCCTAAGCAACGCAATGACTATAAGCATGAGAAGCACTTCAGAAACCAATGCAATCATAGGTAAAAGTCACAAGATCTGCCCTTGTGGCTGGGAAAAGGTAACAACTGTAAGGGGCCTGAGAATACACCAAAGTAAGAAAGGGTGCCTAAGTTGGAAGAAGCAGGAGCATCGCATTGACCAGTACTTTTTAAGAAGTCAAGCAAGTAAGTCAAATGAAGGCCAGCGGCTGGACACAAACCAAAGTCCGCAGGCCATCAACAACTCCAGCACTGAAGCGGCACAGACAAGCACCGAAAGACAAGGGGATAAGGTGGTAGAGCCCGATCAAGCACAAAAAACCTCCAAGGAGAAGATCAGTGACAAAAAACCTAAAGTAAAGTGGCCATCAGCCGCTGAAAAGAATGTTTGGGACTCCATTAACATAGATCCGAAAAAGACAGTTGAACAGCTAAGGGGCACAGTGGCAAGGAAGCTGGAAAAAATAGGCGATATCATATATGATTAAACAACCCCCCAAAAATTTTTTTTATTTTTTTTTATTATTCTTTATTTTTAAATATCTGGCCGTGCCAAGAGCGGATATAGTGGCTCTGAGACGTCATTGCTCACCGTTAAGCCTTCTGGAGGTGTCGTGGGCTCAAATTAGCGAAACATCTGGGATGGAGGGTGCCCACTTGATAACCCCAATGATATATCTGCTCTCAACCCAAGTCCATTCTAAAGTATTGTCTTTTGAAGTGCTCATCTTGGAATATGGCATAATGGATATTATAACATCCTATCCTGCAGATCTCTTGCTAATTCGTAGTTAGCTTCCAAAGAACGTAGGTTTTGTTGTTATATGAAAAAATCCTCAACTTTAAGTAGTTTAATAAAAAAATATGTTTATTTAAGATCCAACGATTGATGGACTGGTTTATGAATATTATATTCAATCACTGATAATTCCAGCTTTCCATATTTCTACAGTTTTGCCATTTCAAAACGCCCCTGCATGGTGGTCAACGCTGGGTTTGGTCGTAAATGCTCTATTTTCTTTCTCAAACGGGTACGAAAAAGTCCAGCGCGCTTTGTCTTCAAATGAATTTACCTCGATGTTCCCACTATTTTTGACGGTAAAACTTTGATTCATTTTGAAGTTAAGCCCTGTCCGGACATGACCTTACGGGGACTAACCAATCAGTAAACAAATATATATTTAAAATACGTGTCATGTACTTTACTTGAATCGCTACTAACTTTAATCAAAAAGTTCCATCGTGGCCTTTCAACTGTGACTAGACCGAGGTCTCTTGAAAAGATTCAGAAAAAAAAGTATGTTTTTTTCCTCCCTCCTGTTCCTGTTTGGTCTTTGCTTGGTGAGAGCACGCTGGCGTCGTGCTTGACTGCCGCTTCTCCCTTGCTACCTATGTTTGCTCGTGTTTTTGTCAGTTCCCGTCCTTGTTTTGTTTTTTGTCAGTTCGGTAATTTCTCCTGACCTGTCGGCACTTTATTTATTTTTATTTTTTTTCTGATTCAACACGAACTACGGACTATCATCATCACCTGCATCCGAATTTTCCTACCCTCAGGACCTACTGTCTCCCCGTCGATTATCTACTCTGGCCTGGCGTAGATAACTCTGTGCACCCCCCTTTCCCGTGTTTACTGACTGGGTGTATGGTATCGCTCTGTTCACTCTCCTCTTCCTGACTCCAGTTTGGTAAGTTAGCCTCAACTAATTTGCCAGGCTGTGAGCCCCTGGTCTTAATCGCTCTGGTTTAAGTAAGCACTTTCTCAGGGTTTGATTTTCTGGGTTGGAAAAGGCTGTGTATTGGGGTTTCTTGCCTGCCCTAGCTTGGTTCACGGCTGGCGGGTAGCGTCAGTGTTCGCTAGTTCGCTAGTCATTGGATGTCAAGTGTTGGTCCGTCGGTAGCACCTTGCTCCTCCTGTTGGCGTTTCCACCTCCATTAATACTTCTACGGCTCCAGTTATCATCTCTACTCAACCTCCAGATTATAAAATACTCTTGATTTGAACTACGATATCTGTCATATACTTGCCGTCTCCCCCTGGATTCATATATATATCACTACGCTCAGCTGGCATTCTCCGTCGCCGCCCTTATCTTCACCGCGGCTCAAGTCGTAACCGGACTGTACACTACTCTATTGGCTGCAGCATCCCGTCATTGTGGACTACTTTTCGCCCCTCTGTTCTCACTCACCATCACCGCCCTATTAGTTACGGCTGCCTGCGGACATTTCCCTCTACTGACTTGTCAAAGACTGCATCGTCAAAATTTAGCTTTGCCCTGTTAAATACCCGGTCTCTTAGCAATAAAGCCCTACCCCTCTGTCAATTCATACTGGACAACAGCCTGGGGATTTTTTTGTCCTTTACCAGGTTGCTCCGCCTAATTACCATTACATCTGTAAACCTCACCTATCTGGTTGAGGGGGTGATCTTGCTGTCATTTACAATACTAATGTTACTTACTCCCATCAACCTGATCTCTGTCAAATCATTTGAATATACTGCATTTAAAGCCTGCTATTCAACTGTCATAATTGTTGTTTTTCGTCCACCCAAACCTAATGTCTCATTTCTGTCTGAATTTTAGGACTTGCTCACTGTTGCTTTATCTCTCTCCCCAAGTCTATTAGTGCTTGGAGACTTCGATATTCACATGGACTCCCCTAACTCAAAACAGTCCTCTGATTTATCTGATGTATTAGATTGTTTTAATATTACCCAGCATGTCACATTCCCAACCCATACCAAAGGTCATATCCTTGACTTGGTCTGCTCTACTGGTTTAGCTATTTCTCAAGTTTTACCCTCCCCCTTTCCCTTGTCTGACCATAGCATTATACTGTTCACCCTTCACTCTAAGTCTGTCAGAATTCCCCACACAAGATCAATCTCTTTCCGTAATATCAAAGCTGTTAACCCCCTTTTTCTGTCTGATGTAATTGGTGCCCAGAACGTGCCACTGTCTCCCCAGATCAGTTGGCTGACCGGCTTAATACCACTCTACCTCACTAAACACCTTGGCTCCCTTAAAAACAAAAACTGTCTCATTTAATTCCTCATCCCCCTGGTTCACTTCAGAACTTCAAACAATGAAGCAGACTGGCCGCCGCCTTGAATGACTGTGCTCAAAGATGGGACTCACTGTTCACTTACAATCACTTCATCATCACGTGTTTTTACAGAGATGCACTCACTGCTGCACGTTCATCTTGCTTTTCTGCCATCATTAATGCTCCAAATTCCAATGCTCGGACTCTCTTTTCCACTGTGAGCAAACTCATTCAACCCCGCAAGGATAGCATGTCTACTTCCTCCACCCAGCTCGCCAATTCCTTCCTTCAGTGTTTCAATGACAAAATACTTAACATTTACTCCTCCTTGAACTCCAAACCTCCCTCTGGCGCAGCCACAGTGTCCACTGGTATGGGTGACGTTTTATTGCCTTCCTCTGACAACCATTTCTCGTCATTTACCCTAGTTGACTCTGCCCATGTCTCAAAAGTTATCATGGCATCTAAACATACTACCAGTCTTCTTGACCCTCTTCCAACTGTCCTCTGCATATCATGTTTACCTACTTTACTTCCGCACCTAACTAACTTGTTCAATTCATCACTCACCCAAGGAGTTTTTCCATCAGTCTTTAAAACTGCTTCTGTTACTCCAATCCTAAAGAAATCTGGCCTAGACACAACCATTCTTGAAAACTACCGCCCATATCTAATTTACCCTTTTTTGCAAAAACCTTGGAACTAATTATTGCATCCCCATTACAACAGTTTCTATCTGCCAATAATTAGTTTGAGCCCCATTAGTCTGGTTTTCGCACTCCACAGCACAGAAACGGCACTCATTAAGGTTACCAACGATCTCCTCACCTCTGCTGATGCTGGGGCCCTCAACATCCTCATACTGTTAGACCTTAGTGCAGCCTTTGACAGTGTGTCACACACGACTTATTTCTAGGCTGAAATTCTTGGGTGTTGAGGGCATCGCACTTTCGCTTATTCAGTCATATCTCACAAACAGACATCAATTCATATCACTTAATAGATTCACTTCGGATACATCCCCAGTCACACAGGGTGTTCCTCAGGGCTCAGTCCTGGGGCCCCTCCTGTTCATAATCTATATCCTTCCTCTTGGTCAAATTATCAGACATTTCAACTTCAATTTCCACTGCTATGCCAATGACACAGATCTACATCAGCACAACTTCACTCGATAATCCTCCACTTCCCTATATTGAACACTGCTTATCTACAATCAACCACTGGATGCAGGAAAACTATCTCAAACTAAATAGCAATAAAACGGAACTCCTCTTAATTGGCACCAAACACACCCTAACTAATGTTGGCAATATCTCAATCTCCATTGATGGTCTTACAGTCTCCCCCTCCCCTTTAGCACGCAATCTTGGCGTAATAATGAATTCCACACTTTGGTTTAACGCTCATATCAATAACATGGTAAAAATATCCTTCTTCCATCTTAGAAACATTGCGAAAATCCGACCATCCCTTTCCCAGAGTGCAGCTGCCAAACTCATTCACTCATTCATCTTCTCCCGTCTTGATTACTGCAACTCACTTCTTTTCGGCATTGGCGCAACCTCTCTCCATAAACTCCAACTGGTTCAAAACTCTGCTGCTCGTCTTCTCACCTCCACAAAATCTTCTGAGCAAATAACCCCCGTACTTTTTAACCTTCACTGGCTTCCGGTCAGCCAGCGCGTCATCTACAAAATCCTTCTCCTCACCTACAAAGCTTTACACAATTTGGCCCCCCTCTACCTCACTGAACTGCTCCAACCTTACCATCCTACTCGGACACTACGTTCCGCTGCAGACAGGCAATTGGTCATTCCAAAAGCAAAACTGAAGCATTTTGGGGAGAGTGCATTTTCTAGGGCAGCACCTAAACTTTGGAACTCTCTCCCTCCTCTAATTCGTAATTCCAACTCGATGTTAACCTTTCAAACCCACCTTAAAACATATCTTTTCACCCTAGCATATAGCATATGCTTTGAAGCGACTTTGGGTGTTAGAAAAGCGCTATATAAATAAAATTAATTATTATTGTTTTTTGAAGGTAAAAAAAGATCTTTTCTCTCAAAGTTTTCCGTGCCTTGCTGCCTTCAGCTTCACTTCGTCAGGACAGCGTTAAAACAGACGTCATTCTCTACTATAGCTTGCTAGCAAGTTTCTGTTTAGATTTCAGTCGCGTTGATTGAAATCCATAAAGCAAGACATATTTTCATTGTTTTATGTATAGTTATGTCAGTCAGTTTGGCTACTGTAGGCCTATAACACATTGAATTTGAACTTTAGCTATGCTGATTGATTGTGAATGTAAGTGATGCTCATCGGTAACGTTGTCTGTACCAAGATAAAAGGCAATCTAGTTGTTGCATTCTTGAGCGGGGTAATTTTAAGTAGACCTATCAAGGCATTTGAGAATATATTAATGATCCTAGCGGATTTGAAAAAACTTTTTTATATTTCAAATACTTCTGCTAATGAAGAACTATGCATGATAAGAGTTTGAGGTATCATAACAATTGCCGTGAGCAAATCTGGACCTTTCCTTTCATCTTATGTTTTGCTGTATGTCCACCGAAGCATTGGTTTCCTTAAAGATTGCGTTGAGTGGCATGTCCAGTATTTGTGACCAAGGATGCGTGCACGAAAAATCTGTGCTTCAAGAAAACAAATTTATTAGTCAGATGCTTTACTGTCTTGTTTAGGTTTGCAGAGCAGACTGCAAAAATGAGCAGATCGGCTACTCGTAGACAGCTAAAAATACAAGATCAATACAATACAAGATCATCATCGTCATTATAAATTAAATATAGGCCTATAATATAGGAGTTTGTTGGGTAGAGAGTGGTGACTTGCAAGCACGAACTGGCGAGAACTGTGGGGGAGGCAAGGTAAACGATAGTATTTCAATGAGAGAATATGCCTGTTAATTGCAGCTTTATAGGCTAAAAAAGCAGATTATGTACAAATAATATTGAGCAATGATCTGGCAATGGGATCTATATTTTACGGAGATAGTTCTGACTGAAATGTATTTTCGACACGGTGATTATCTGGCACTGATTATGGTGTACAAATGCAATTGCAAGCAGTAGGCTATCTGTCATTTGGAGCCGTAATTTTAGTTGAGGACCGCGTCCATGACACGTTCGCGGTTTTCAGAGTACAAGTTTTTAATATTGTAGCCTTAATTTAGGTAAACAACCATACAACTGTAAAGGCAGTGAGTTTTTTAAAGTATTTGTAGCAACATATACATTATTTATCCCACAATAAAGAAGTAAACTAATGTCAAAGCTGCCCATAGGAGGTTTGAGCTTTTTGACAACGGCGCTTGGCTACAAAGAAGTATCAACTCGGTAAAATTAAAAACCTTTTTTCAACACTAAAACTGTCACTTTAAGAAAAACTTAAAATTTATGAATTTGTTTTTATTAATACACGTTTAGTAAGTAACACAAATTCGGAGCATTCTCAGTTTAATCACTTGATTTAAAAAAAACTGAAAACACGTTTGTCCTGCCTAGTAAGAGTTTATTGTGATTAATATATTTATAAGTGTTTGGAGTGATGGGCTCGCAATGCGTCTTTGTTGGCGTTGGCACTTGTTTTCAGTGCCCCACAACCGGAAAATAACATACACTCACTGGCCACTTTTTTTAGGTACATCTTGCTAGTACCGGGTTGGACCCCCTTTTGCCTTCAGAACTGCCCTAATTCTTCGTGGCATAGACTCAACAAGGTGCTGGAAACATTCCTCCGAGATTTTGGTCCATATTGACATGATAGCATCACTCAGTTGCTGCAGATTTGTCGGCTTCACATCCATGATGCGAATCTCTCGTTCCACCACATCCCAAAGGTGCTCTATTGGATTGAGACCTGGTGACTGTGGAGGCCATTTGAGTACAGTGAACTCATTGTCATGTTCAAGAAACCAGTTTGAGATGATTTGAGCTTTGTGACATGGCACGTTATCCTTCTGGAAGTAGCCATCAGAAGATGGGTACACTGGTCATAAAGGGATGGACATGGTCAGCAACAATACTCAGGTAGGCTGTGGCGTTTAAACGATGCTCAATTGGTACTAAGGGGCCCAAAGTAAGCCAAGAAAATATCCCCCACACCATTACACCACCACCACCAGCCTGAACCGTTGATACAAGGCAGGATGGATCCATGCTTTCATGTTGTTTACCCCAAATTCTGACCCTACCGTCCGAATGTCGCAGCAGAAATCAAGACTCATCAGACCAGGCAATATTTTTCCAATCTTCTAGTGTCCAATTTTGGTGAGCCCGTGCGAATTGTAGCCTCAGTTTCCTGTTCTTAGCTGACAGGAGTGGCACCCGGTGTGGTCTTCTGCTGCTGTAGCCCATCTGCTTCAAGGTTTGACGTGTTGTGCGTTCAGACATGGTCTTCTGCATACCTTGGTTGTAACGAGTGGTTATTTGAGTTACTGTTGCCTTTCTATCATCTTGTACCAGTCTGGCCATTCTCCTCTGACATCAACAAGGCATTTTCGCCCAGAGAACTGCCGCTCACTGGATATTTTCTCTTTTTCTGACCCTTCTCTGTAAAACCTAGAGATGGTTGTGCGTGAAAATCCCAGTAGATCAGCAGTTTCTGAAATAGTCAGACCTGTCCGTCTGGCACCAACAACCATGCCACATTCAAAGTCACTTAAATCACCTTTCTTCCCCATTCAAGTGCTCTGTTTGAACTTCACCAGGTCATCTTGATCATGTCTACATGCCTAAATGCATTCAGTTGCTGTCATGTGATTGGCTGATTAGATATTTGCGTTAACGAACAGTTGAACAGGTGTTCCTAATAAAGTGGCCAGTGAGTGTATACTGCGTACTGTATATGAATTCAGTTTTATTTGTTTTAAGTTACAAACAATTCTGACCAATTCTGACCTAGCCCAAGTGTGCGTAGCTAACTATATGAAACGATAGCCAAGGGCAGGCAGCATAAATTATAGCTTGCTGAGCTGCAAAAGTAACGACATAATTTGATACCGTGATCGATTGCTTTGTTTTTTTGTTGGATTTGGTCGTTTCAATGTTAAAATGCAGAGACTGGCTGATAACAGTTTCATAAGAGTATTTATTAAAATCTATTTAAATGGTAAAACAATCAGTTTTAAACAAGCATTTACACTGAAGACAGTGGACTACTGCTGATTGAATGTCTGCAGTGATGTGTACTTATAAGATGGCCAGAAGCCTAAAAACGAAGGTTGCGCTTACGAGGGCGTAGGGGAGACTGGGGATGGTTGCAACACTTTTTGCATTTCTCTGTTACTCAAAGACTAATGGACATAGACCAGCCAAACTTGAATATATTGAACTTATATCTGCCTTCTAATTACCCATACAATTGAAAGATGACTACATATGACATATAGTTCACAATATCGCAACATTTAAAAAAATACAGAACGTTGCAACATGTTGAAAATACATTACATTTCACTAATTAACTTTAGCTTTTTGTCTCAAAGGGCATAGTATTCTGAAAATATGTAACGTTTTACAATAATAGTATAGTAATATTGTTTTATTTAGTAATATTTATCAAATAACGTTTATTGAGTTTTGTTTGTTGATGAGTAGAACAGAAGCCTACCTTGAGTCAATGTGCAGATGTTACAGATGCAATTGAATGACTGGTGTATACATGTTGAAGTAAGCAATTCAAATGTTTATTTGGGTGAACTATCCATTGGTGTATCACTTGATGCCATGGTATTTTGTCATCATGGAGTTTTTAACAAAGATTTGAGAAACTCATCTATCCATCTATTCTATTTTGTCTGTACTTTTAAGCCCATATTTGGGCATAATCTATTTATGAATTTGTTATACAATTAAAACCTACCTACCAATGAATCTCACGTCTGCTGACTCTGCTACTTGGAGGTATTTGATTAAGACTTATTTGTTTTGTTAGTTAAGACTAGGGATGTCACCAGTGGCGGCTCGCCTGCAGAGGGCGTTGGGACACAGCCCTCCCTGGCTCTCCCAGGTTGTTTTTTTTTAAATAAACAATAATTACTTATTTTAAGCGTGTATGTGTTTAAAATGCACAAAAACGTGTAATACATAAAATATAAATCATTATATTTGAGGTAAAATTAGTTGACTGTTCATCCCATAGACGTATTCATGTCTATGGCTCATCCCCTCTCTCTATCTAGCGCTTCAGCGCTTCTGGGGCAGTAGAAAAACAGCACACAGTGCATCTCTGTCTCTGATTCAGTGCAGCAGCACCAGCCAATGGCTGACCGAAGAGATGCACATAGCAACAGTGGTAACATAAATTTAGCCTATCAGCGTCCTCGAATCTGCTGCCAGAAAAGGCTGCAAGTTCACTGCGCTAAGCAGAGTCCGCCTCTGGTAGAGAAAGTTGGTTTTGTGATCTGTCATAACCCAGAGAGAAGAAGACCATGATGAACGCAGAGATGCAAGACCCAGGATGTCAAGACCTGCTAACTCGATTCTCTTCATCAGAACCCTTTGGAAAGAAAAACTTTGGTGGAAAAAATAAGAGAGCTTGGACCAGATCTACCAAATATTAATATAGAACAACAGGCTAGCCAGAACAGTAAAGAAAGTACACGTGGGGCTTAAGTTCAATTTATAGGCCGGTCATACAATTGTAAACATATTTCGCTTGTTTTGTTGAATGTATGCTAATTAACCACGATCTAGAATTGGGCTAGACAATTCCACCCGCTACAATGCTGTCTTAACGGGACAAAATTCACCCAGCAGCGACTGAAATCGCGCTGTGTAGCGATTTGAAACTGTTTGAATCACCACAAATATAACGTTTTTGTTGGTCTGAGCCTATTCAGTAATTCAAATGTAAACCTCGTTTCACAACATATACATGTCAACATCGATAGACCTCTTGCTTATTCACATTTAGCTTTCAAAGAGCGCAGGTTTTGTTCTTGCATGAACAAATCCTTAACTTTAAGCAGTGTGATCAAAAAATTTATGCTTTATTTAATATCAAACCACTGATGTACTGATTTAAGCATTTATTCTTAATTCATGGACAATTCAATCTTTCCATATTCTTATTATTAAGAACATCGTATTGTAATTTCAAAACTCGCCTCTTCGTGGTGCTCGGCGCTGAACTTTGTTCTACAGGCTTTATTTTGGTAGAAAAGGGGCACCGATTTTGACGCGCACCAAGTCTTGAAGTCTTCTTGCCTACCTTTTCCCATACTTTTTCATGGTCAAACTTTGATTTGTTTTGAAGTAAACCCCTGTACTTACATGACCTTAAGTGGAATAAGCAATCAGTCAACAATTAGTTATTTAAAATACGTGCTATATACTTTACTTGTGTTGCTAATAACTTCAATTTAATCCGTCGGTCGAGGCCTTTCAACTCTGACTAGTCCAAGGCCTTTGAAAGATTCTCAGAAGAAAAAAAAAATCGATCCTAGGCAGAGGAAGAACTGCTCACTCAAAATTTTCCATGCCTTCGTTTCTTCTGGACAGCTCAAACAAACGCCATTCTCCACTATACTAGTATATGAGTTGCTACTAACTTAAATTAAATCCGTCAGTCGGGGCCTTTCAACTCTGACTAGTCCAAAGCCTTTGAAAGATTCTCAGAAAAAATTATAAAAATCGATCCAAGGCAGAGAAAGAACTCCTCACTCAAAGTTTTCCGTGCCTTCACTTCTCCAGGACAGCGGTAAAACACGTCATTTTCCGCTATAGCTTGCTAGATAGTTTGTTTTGACTTTTACTATTACATAGGCCTATAACACGTAGAATTTTAACTTTAGCTATGCTGATTGATTGTGAATGTAAGTGATGCTCATCGGTAACGTTATCTGTACCAAGATAAAAGGCAACCTATTTTTTGCATTCTTGAGCGGGGTTATTTTAAGTAGGCCTATCAAGGCAGTTAAGAATATATTAATGATCAGCGGATATGAAAAACTGTTCATATTTAAAATACTTCTGCTTATGAAGAACTATGCGTGATAAGAGCTTGAGGTACACTGTAAGAAATATCTGTGTATTAACAGTTTGTATGACTGTATATTTTAACAGAAATTGTCCATTGAACGTGATTTACAGGCGTATTTCTGTTTATTTACATTTCGAATTGCATTATGGGACCTTGATCTCTGCTCCGACAACTTTTGGGAGGGATATTTGACTTTTGGCGGCTAGGCATGAAGGTAAGCAGCACATTAGAGAATTTTATTAAACTCTTTATTTCAACCGAATGTAATTTTATGTAAACATTTACAAAGTCAATGTTTTATTGGCAGTATATACCCTTTTAGTAGTTTGAAACGTTACATTTTCTGAGTTGGTCATGTTTGTGTATAAAATTTTTTAGCTAATGTTAGCTAAGTGTGTAGTAAACTGGTGTTCAAAACGCCAGTATTATCGTAAATTATTAACAAGCATTGGTTTTATTAAATAACTGACTTTTTGTAGTTTAGAAACTGAGCAGCTTTGAGAGAGTTTGTCAATGCAAGTGAGCACCCGTGCTATTTGGTTATGCCGTTATGGCTCACTCCCATTCCTGTCAGTTGATGAGCAGCCTATCTGAATTTACAGTTCTAATGTCAGTATTTTTTGTCCTGTTCGCAGGCGAGTTAACTTTGGCGCAACATTGTTATGCCATACCGCATGTGTCTGTCAACCACTTGTGAACGACCAAAAAGATTAATATCCACCAGCTCCACTTTGCTTGCGAAAGGTAAAGATTTTATGGACATTTCAAACTAGTAACTGTATTCTTGGTATAATACAAGTTGCTAACACTAACTGTGGAAGCCCATAAGGGACTTTATTCAAATGAAAATGTAAACTTGAAAATGCAAATGCAATTCCACAATAGCATTAACACTTTCCACATTCGTATGTGTTATTTGAGACAAAGTGTATGTGCATTTGCATTTTCAAAGTCTCCAATGGGCATTCTGTGTCAATATTAAAATTCAAATGCAAAAGTTGTTTGACGTTACATTTTCAAAGCCCTACCCCGCCATAAGGACAATATTCAAATGTTAATTCAAACGTGAAAATTAAAATGCAATATTAAAGATGTATTCTCATTTTCCATTTGTGCAAGCATTATTTATGTCACAATTAAAATTAAAATGCAGTTGTCAAACAATATGAAAATTAAAAGGAAATCGCATTAGCCATTGCATTTGCTTCTTAACATCCTAAAGACCCGCCTTGATGAGAGGACTGACAGATTGCATTTGAATTTTCATGTTCTGTCCCAAAGAGTGCGTGGTGACTTGAAAATGCATATGCATTAGACTCCTAGCGCTGATTCTCGTATTGCATTTGAATATTGTCCACAGCACAGCGTTTTCCTTTTAATTTTCAAATTGTTTGACAACTGCATTTTAATTTTAATTGTGACGTAAATAATGCTTGCACAAATAGAAAATTAGGATATTTTTTATATTGCATTTTAATTTTCAAGTTTGAATTAACATTTGAATATTGTCCGCAGTATGGCGGGGTAGGACTTTGAGGGGCCTAATGGAGTACCTAGCAGAGGAGTCAAAGTTACTGCTGCTAGACAAAGAAGTAAGTACACAGCATTTTTGGCCTCATTTGGTTTGGTTTTAGGCAGCACGGTGGCTTGGTGGTTAGCACTGTTGCCTCACAGCAAGCAGGGCCTAGGTTCAATCCCATCCTGACCCAAGGCCTTTCTGTGTGGAGTTTGCGTGTTCTCCCTGTGTTCGTGTGGGTTTCCTCCACCTGTCCAAAAACATGCATATTAATTGGTGACTCTAAATTGTCCATAGGTGTGAGTGTGAGTTGTTGTCTGTCCTTATGTGTCGGCCCTGTGATAGAGTGGCCAGCCCCCCCGCGACCCTGCATAGGATAAGCAGGATAATTGGTTTAGAATATAGGTAGATATGCACTGATACCAATCTTACCACTGCCAATACAGAGTCCTAAGCATTACAGGAGCATTTTGGTAAATTTCACTAATTCAGTTGATTAGTGTGACTCAGCCCAACAAATATGTCAATGCTGCTGGACATAGTGTCTTCCTCGTAGAATCCTTACATGTGTTGCACCTAGAAATCTCTATCTGAGAGTTTATTGACCATTTGCCCATTCTGAATTCACCTCTCACAGGATGTCTTAGCAGAGCTGCCCAGTACACCATGTGTCATAGTTGTGGGTAAGGATATATGCTAATATATCTACTCTAATATTTTGGAAAGTGTTGTATATGTATTTAATTAATTGTTGTGTATTGTCATTACTAACATGTTTTGCAGATGAAGAAAGATACCAGATATCAGTGGACGAAGTCACTGTATGCCACAACATAAGCTGTCCGCTGGTTGCAGTGAGCTATGTGTTCAGCGTCTTTTATGTGCTGAACATAAAGTACCCCAGGGGAGCAGCCCTGACTCTGGAGTTTATCCAGAGGTATGTTTTGATAATATTCATGTTCATTAAATAGTTTACTTTGTTTGGCAATGCCAAGTGACATAATAGATTTGTTTTGTGTTTGCCTGCTGGGGAGCCTGCTGGGGATAAACCCAGACCGTGGGTCAAAAGCGGAAAAGAAGGGGAATAAACAGTACCAAATTCCACCGAAACTGTTGCAACTCCTAACTGACCTCAGTGACTTCAAGAATCCTTGGAAGATTTAAAGGTCATTACACTCTGCTTTGTTACTGCTTTGTTACTCACCCTGTCTCTTTCTTCCTCGCTCTCACTCTCTCATTGCATCTCTGACACCAAAAAATATCACAGTTGAAAATGTCATGTAAGTTTGTATGAATAGTAATATGTGTTTTTTGTTTTACAGCCATCTAGAACGGAGATGAAGAAGCTGTGTGTGTGTGTGTGGGGGGGGGGGGGGGGGGGGGGGGGGTTTAGTTAAGTATTTGTAATAAAAAATAAATTTTCATCTCAGCAGATTTGTTTGATTTTTTTTAACAAGACTTATCACTGTAGGCACACTGTTAACTAAGTGAACATTTTTATTTTTATTGCTGTGGGTATAGTATTGACAAAAATGGTATTTCCTCTATTACTGCATTGTAATTCAAATTACTGGACAAAGGCTGGGTAATGAGATGCAGTATATTATCTGTTATTTTACAGATTAATTAAACATTTGACTTTTTTATACTGTAGGCTTAGCATTAAATAACAAAATGTAGTATATTTCCATGGAAGGTACAACATTAAATAAGAGACAATGTTTAATTTTTTACTCTATATTCATCCTTTATTTAACAGAACATATCCTATTTTTTCACTATATATACACCATTAGTTAATAGAAAATGTCCTGTTATTTCCCTATAGACCAACCTTCAAATCATAGAAATTAGCCTGTTTTTTTAATGTATATTCACTATTAAATAACAGAAAATATACTGTATTTTCAATGAAAGTACACCATTAAATAACAGAAAATGTCTAGTATTATCAATATAAATACACCATTAAATATCAGAAAATTTCCTGTATTTTTAGTATCAATACACCATTAAATAATAGAACATTTTCAGTTTTTTTTAGGGTGGACACATTGTTAATTCACAGAGAATGTCCGTTTTTTAATTACGGGACAAAATCCCTGTAATGAGCTGCCAGTACATTTTCCGTTATTTTACGGATTTTTTTTTTAAGTGTAGCATATCAATTTTCGTGAAAATTGGGATCTTTATCTTTGTTTTCCTCTATGTCCACAGAAGATTTGGTTTCCTTAAAGATTATTTGAGTGGCATGACCAATATTGTGACCACGGATGCGTGTGAAAAATCCAGTGCATTAACAAACAAGATAACCATTTATTAGTCAGATGGTTTATTGCCTTAAGGTTTGTAGAGCAGACTGCAGAAATGAGCAGATCGGCTACTGTAGACAGCTAAAAATACAAGATCAATACAATACAAGATCATCATTGTCATTATAAATTAAATATAGGCTATAGTATTGTTGGCGAGAACTGTGGGGGAGGCAGGGAAAACGACTAGAGGCCTGTTTATTACCGCTTTATAGGCTAAATAAGCAGATATGTACAAATAATACTGAGCAATGATCTTGCAATGGGACCTACATTTTACTGAGATGTTTTGAAATGTGTTTTCGATCCGGTGATTATCTGGCACTGATTATGCGTGTACAAACGCAATTGCAAGCTGTACCTTGGCAAACTGTCGTTCGGAACAGAATTGTTGTTGACTAGGGCCACGTCATAAAAAGGCTAAGTTGTTTGACACGTTCGCGGTTTTCAGCATACACGTTTTTAATATTTTAGCCTTAATTTAGGTAAACGACCATGTAACTGTAAAGGCAGTGAGTTTTTCAAAGTATCTGTAGCGAAATATACATTATTTTTCCCGGACAAAGAAGTAAACTAATGTCAAAGTTGGCCATAGGATATTTGAGCTTTTTCAAGACACGGCGTGGCTACACCGAAGTATCAACTCGGTAAAATTAAAAACCTTTTTTCGACATTAAAAATGTCACTTTTAGATCAACTGAAAATTTATGAATTTGTTTTTATTAATAAACGTTTAGAAAGTAACACAAATTTGGAGCATTCATTGTTTAATCACTTGATTTAAAAAAACTGAAAACGCGATTGTCCTGCCTACTAGAATGTTCGCCAACAAGACCAAATGGTTCAAGTGTACGGTCTTAACAAAGTTGTGACTGTTATTTTTACGTGCAGGAGTTGGAGTGTTGAATACAGTGTCTTATCTTTGACCATCTGTATGTTTAAATCTTTGCTAGGTATGTGTAATATGTTTATGTATATTTACTGTGTACTTTTGTAATGTGTTTTTGATATGCTAGCTAGTCAGTTGTGCTTATGCATTGAGGAGATGGGTTGTGATGTGGGTTTATTAGCGTTAGTAACGTTATGTCTGTAAAGCTATATGATCACATTGTTTAATTTGACACTACCCTTTTATTGATATGTGTGGCGAAGACGGAGCTGGAGTGTCCAATACCATGTCTTATCCTTGACCATCTGTATGTTTAAATCTTTGCCCGACGATTATGCAATAAACTGCATGCACCAGACGTTTTGTGTGCGAATCTTTAATGGAAGCTGACACTTGTCTACTTTGAAGATGATCAAGACCTACCTGAGGAAGAGTATGACACTGGAACGCCTGAATGCCCTGGCTATGCTCTATATGGAGAAAAACTAATCTAAAACATCCTTGACTTTAATAGTTATGTAATTCAGAGGTTTGCCACTCAGAATGACAGAATGGCAAAAAAAAATAAGATGCCAATGTTCCCCTGACCCCATTTGTTTTTGTAGTTGACTTTAGTAAGATGTTATTGTGTAAGAATGCCTCCCATGTTTAATATTGACATTTAATAAATACTTACTATTTAGCAGAACACTGGTGTCCTGCAGTTAGTGTTCAATTGTATTTGTGAAGCTGACTGAATATGGTACAGCCCCACCTAGAATATTTTTCACCAACCGCCACTGGATGTCACAATACAAGAAATTTAGTAGTTGATACCAATACCAGTGAAACTCCACAATTCTCGATATCCAATTTGATACCATGGTCAAAAAAATAAACAATAAATTAAATCAAATATACTTAAACATACACAACTTTTTTTAAAACATTACAAAAAACAACATTGGCATGTAGCCTTCAAGCAAAAAAAATTATAAAAAGAAACAACAATTACAAACATTACAAAAAGGAGGCAAAACCATTTTGGATTGAGCCAAACACTTCTCAAGGGATCGCGACAAAACATTACGGTGTTTATTCTGGGTTTTCTAAACTTGGAGAATTTAGCGAGAAAAAAAGGGGCTACACAGTGCTGGGGAATGAACAACCAAAGCGGTGTCTTTTTGCTGGTGTTTGTTCGCTTACGTAACTGCAGCCGGTACCTTCGGTACTGTAGAAAACGAGTACCGTGACATTTTTTGAATTTTGGCATCGACTTGGCCGAAGTATCGGTTCTCGTGACATCCCTAGTTAAGACAACACCAACAACGGCAGTATCGCTCAAGGAGGACAGCATGTACGGTTATGTAAGCTAACAGGATCACTCCAATACACGAGGATGTGGTAGTGCTGCAGCGGCTACAGCTGGCTGCTGCACTGTCAGGTCGCTCATGGCGGGAACGCAACATCTGCATTTTCTTGTGATAATGCATTTCTAGTTATTATTATTATTATTATTATTATTAGGCCTACTGTTGGCGCCTTAACTACGCCCTCAATTTTGACCCAATCGATTCCATTCTAGTGCCCACATGTCTTGGATATTGCAGTCCAGTGCGTGTATTCAGTGATCGGTTCACAGGTAAAATTTTGTATTATTTTTAATCTGTTTTTGGCCCCATTGAAATGACTGGGGAGAGGGTTTTGACTGGGAGAGCATTTTCACGGTCATTTACCGCCATCTAGCGTGGATGTTATGTATTTCCATGTTGTTACGTTTGTACCGACTGTCTTGGTTATTACGCCAAACACCAGTTGTAAACTGCATCAGTGACTCCGTCTCGTTATTTGACATCGAAACACGGTGTCACAAGTGGGAACGCTAAATCATAAATAACAAAACACTGTGGCAACAGTTCAGGTCATCTGCACGAATGCGGCTGTGAGTATACGGCGGCACCGTATCGTTTTTACATAGCGAGTTAGCTAGTTTCCAGTTAGCATAAGCACTAGCCATGGATACACGCTTCTGCAATGAAGGACATCATTGGAGACTGGAGCACAAACTGGGAAATTCACAGCAAGGAGGACATTTTGGACAATATGTGGCAGGCTGTTCATGAGGAAATAAAAGTACTGCCTTCATGACATTAGGACAATCTGGTTGGTCTACAAGTCTTTGCTTTGGTGACAATTTGATAACTGTAACTTACGATTTGAGAATAGTACACTGCTAAAATCGGAGGCGATTTTTCAAGGGAATTTAACTTTTATTTGTAATATAACACTATATACCACCTAACTGACATGACTGTTTCGTCTCAAATTCTTATTTTATAACGGTAGACATTTCAGAAAAGGGGCACTAGCTATACGGCTAACGTTAATGCAGACCAGCTGCTGCAGTCACGTTTGACATGAGTCTACGATGATTTCTCACTATTTGCAGTTGCATTGTGTTTCATGTTCACTAGCTATGTAGCAAATCAAGACAATTATATAGTATATTGGACAATATGTGGCTGGCTGTTCATAAAGAAAATACACGCTTCTGCAATGAAAAACATCATTGGAGACTCGAGCACAAACTGGGAAATTCACGGCTAGGAGTAGGACATTTTTGACACTGTGGAAGGCTGTTCCTGAGCATCATGAGGAAAATAAAAGTACTGCCTTCATTAGGACAATCAGGTTGTTTGGTGAGAATTTGTTGACTGTAACTTACAGTGTAAGCAATTGAGAATACCACACTGCTGAAATCTGATAAACAAGCATTTATTGGGCAGCACGGTGGCTCAGTGGTTAGCACTGTTGCCTCACAGCAAGAAGGTCCTGGGTTCAAACCCCACCTCAGCCAAGGGCCTTTCTTTGTGTAGTTTGCAAGCTCACCCCGTGTTTGTGTGGGTTTCCTCCCACCATCAAAAGACATGCTGCATCCTCCTACCTCCCTGACCAGTCACTGCCAATTCAACTGGACTCGGTCTGTGTGTCCTATGTGTGTAAGCAAGTCTGTCATAATATGTTGGGTGAGCAAGTCTGGCACAAATTGGCTGCCGTGGTATCACTCAGACTGAGTGTTGTGTTTGATAGCTTTCGGTCCATTCGTTGTTAGTTCTGTGTAATTAATTGGCGAACAATGTGTAAAGCACTTTGAGTCTCGAGAAAATTATTATTATCAGAATTATCAGCCGAAATTACTAGCGCTGTAACCAGGGCGCTCTCTCTCCCTCTTTCTCATGCTCAAACAAAATGCACGTGTGCCAAGTAATGTGAAGTAGATCTGGGCCTTGAATTACACACACAAGACATAGCGTACTTGCGTTTTTGATCATCATTGTCAAATTATTCATGCGAGTTTGGAATGACAGATGAATAGATCATGGGCAATGTTTTATTATTTTCTTACATAAAAAAAAAGATCCGGGTCTATTCAGAAAACAAGCCCAATGACGTCCCTGAATTCATACCCTTGTGTATACTGCCGAATCATACCCTTGAGTATACTGCCATCTAGTGACCAAACTGTTGACTAAACAGACATGCTGGAAAAGACCACCACTCGGCCAGCTTTATTATAAGGCGTTGTTGTTCTTTATGAAGTTTTTTTTTCTTATACTCCCAGTCTGACAGTTTTTTTCTTTTAGAAATGTTTTATTGCCAATAACTCGCTAACTTGTCACTTCTATTCTAGTCAACATACAGACTTGGCAGTTGTGGCGGATAATAAGTGGACGGGAAAAAGTAGACCAAACGTGAGAATTTAAAAGGGAAGGTTACTGCCTTTTAATCACATATTTCTCGTTGTGACGGGGAATAACTTAACTGTTTAAACCCTTTTTAGCTATAGTGTTGTTTGAACCCTCCGTTCAATAATTTTTATCGAGAGAGAGAGAGAGAAACGTCACAAATGGACCTACAGTCAATCAACACTTTGTTGGGCACGCCGGAAAGAGGCATGCACCACCCTCACCAGAAAAAACAAAACAAAAATACAAATACACAGCAATATGATTGGCCATATCAGAATTTCATTAGGTTTGTGTGTGTTAGTGCTACTGTGCTTGTTTCAATTCAAATCAACTAACCACTTCTCATGCTTGAGCGGGCGGCAGAAAAATTCCAAGGAGGCGGATTGGCCACCTTTCAAGGCAGCCTAGTTCGCCTATATTGTAAAGGTGGCCCTGGCTGCAGTTAACAAGCTAAGACAGTCAGTATAGCCCAACATAACAACTTACAATTACATAACATCAACGCTAGATGGTGGTATATGCCCGTGAAATCTCTCTCGCAGTCCTAACCTTCTTCCCCATTCATTTCAATGGGTCCAAAAACCGATAAAAAATAATTAAAAATATAACACGTGAACCGATCGCTTAGCTGTATGTAAGCGCAATGGACTGCAATACCCGAGACATGTGGGCACTGGGATGGAATGGAATGATTGGGTCAAAACTGCGGGCGTAGTTAAGGCGCCAAATAGAGGCACTAATCACTGACGCATCACATAATAACTGTGTCTGTCTCTGGTCTGGAGAGCATTTTACACCCTCCTCAAGAACCAAATGGCAGGGGGGGTTTAATGTGTGAAGTTGATTCTCCTACAATCCTATGTTATGTGATGCGTCTGACGCATCACATCTTGTTATCGCAAAGTCATTATTATTATAATTATTATTATTAGGCCTATTTCTGGCGCCTTAACTACGCCCGCAGTTTTGACCCAATCGATTCCATTCCAGTGCCCACATGTCTTATGTATTGCTGTTTATTGCGTTTACATACAGCTAAGTGATCGGTTCACCTGCTTTATTTTTAATTATTATTTTAATCGGTTTTTGGCCCCATTGAAATGAATGGGGAGAAGGTTTTGGCTGGGAGAGAGTTTTCACGGGCATATACCACCATCTTGCGTTGATGTTATGTAATGGCAAGTTGTTACGTTTGTAGGCTATACTGACTGTGTTGGCTTGTTAATTGCATGAATGAATGACTCCGTCCGGTTATTATGTGATTGCCTCGTAAATTTTGGCCTCCTCACGGATGTTCTCCATTACAACTGTTATCCTCAAGTTTTATTATTATTGTTAGCCCCATATTTTGGCAACTAACTACAGTGCATTTCGCTTCCATTGCAATGGCAAAATGTCAGTTTCAATGCCACAGACTGCACTTGTACACAGCTAATTAATCTGTCCACTAGTTATTTTTTAATTGCCTCTTTTACACGCTTCATTTGCCCATAGACAATGAATGAGAAGAGGGTAATACTTGAGGAGAGCTGGAATGAAGGACCAAGATTAATCATACACTTGTGTTTACTGTCATCTAGTTACCGCAATAAAATGTAGTCAACATTTTATTGCGGTCACTAGATGGCAGTATACCCAAGGGTATGATTCAGCAGTTTACACATGGGTATGATTCATCTTAGTCCTTCACTAGAGGCGTCAGAAGTGGGATAGCTAACTCATAAATAACAAAAACACTGTGCCAACAGTTCAGGACATCTGCACCAATGCGCCTATGAGTATGTGACAGCGTCACCGTATCTCTCATTATTCCATCCTGAGTTAGCTAGTTTCTAGTTAGCATTAGCATTCAAACGGACATTTTGGCGTTGCAATGGAAGCGAAATGCTCAAAATTGCGACCGTAGTTAGCGTCAAAAATGGGGCTATTAACGAAGTAGTAAGATAATAATATGACTTAACGAGAACAGTATATGATTGCGTCATCCGACACAATCACATAATTAGAAGAAAGATACAATTTGAATATATACGAGTTTGGCTGGTCAATGTCAATTATTCTGTGAGTAACAGCGAAATGCAAAAAGTGTTGCAACCGTCCCCAGTCTCCCCAACGTCCTCGTGTTAGCTCAACCTTCGTTTTAAGGCTTCTGGCTGGCATATCACACGTGGACAGCACTGCAGACACAAAATCAGCAGCAGTCTATTGTCTTATGTGTTATTGCTTGTTCAATACTGATTATTTTACCATTGAAATACATTTTAAATAATATTAGTGACTGCTGCCACCTGTTTAAATAGCCTACATGTATCAGACACTGTTCATTCTGACACTACTTTGTCTTGCTTGTTTTCGCCGTTTCAATCGCGCTATGGTAACAAATAAAGGAGATAGTTTTGCAGCAAGTAAAACTAAGTTAGCTAAGCACAATTCAGCTAGATAACATCCACTTAGACAAATAGAATTCACATGCAGTAAGCAGTAGTATAACCACGGCACAATTAACTTGTTGTTGGCGGTACTCCCACTAGGTCTGGAAAAGCACGGTATAGCCTGAGACGTCCTAACCTAATGCTCTTTTGCAGTAAGATATAATTTACGGAGCCTTGACTTCAGACTAGCTAACGTTTGACTCCTTGGAAATAACGTTAACATCCAAATTGTGAAGGTTAGCATTCTCAAAATAAAAAAATTTTAATAAAAAAAACAGCGCCGCTGTTGAAAGCCTCATGGAAACACTTGATACGTGTTAACAGCCACTATCCAATTCAAGTCACCACAATTATTTTTTAACGTTAAACAAATACAACTTAACTCACATTGAGTATGCAGTGTTTTACAATTAGCCCAAGTGCAGGTGAATAACCTTGCTTGATGTAGAGCTATGGAGAGCTCCATCGTACACTGGCGATGTAAAAAGCTTTATGAAGAACTTATTCTGCCTTAACTCTATCCCTCCCTTTGTGCTCGTCATTGCGGTTATTTGTTATGTTAGTCTCTATAGTTCAGCGCCGTTACACAAAGTTTGGAAGTCTCGGTGGCCTTTGAGATACTGCAGCTAAATACACCATCAAAGTGATTCACACCGTGGCCCATCATAACAAGACTAATCGTCACATAGTTAGTTACTATGGCAAACTATAATCTACAAGCATTTATGTCATTATTATTAGGATATCTTGAAATGCACTCTCGCAAACGTATACATACTATGCTAATTATGATTATATTATAATAAGCCTTGAGGGGAGCTGGAATGAAGGACCAAGATGAATCTTATACCCTTGTTTATACTGCCGTTTAGTGACCACAATAAAAATGTTGATTAACAGACAGTGCATCCGGAAAGTATTCATACTCCTTCACTTTTTCCACATTTTATTATGTTACAGCCTAATTCCAAAATGTATTAAATAAAATTTTTTTATCAACATTCTACACACAATACCGCATAATGACAAAGTGAAAAATGTTTTTTTTTTTTTTTTGCAAATGTATTAAAAATAAAAAAGATGTATATCACACCTAATAAGTATTCACACCCTTTACTCAATACTTTGTTGAAGCACCTTTGGCAGCAATTACAGCCTCAAGTCTTATTGAGTTTGATGCTACAAGCTTGGCACACCTATTTTGGGGCAGTTTCTCCCATTCTTCTTTGCAGGTCGTCTCAAGCTCCATCAGGGCTGAATGGGGAGCGTTAGTGCACAGCCATTTTCAGATCTCTCCAAAGATGTTCAATCGGGTTCAACTCTGGGCTCTGGCTGGGCCACTTTAGGACATTCACAGACTTGTCCCGAAGCCACTCCTTTGTTATCTTGGCTGTGTGCTTAGGGTCGTTGTCCTGTTGGAAGGTGAACCTTCGCCCCAGTCTGAGGTCCAGAGCGCTCTGGAGCAGGTTATCATCAAGGATCTCTCTGTACATTGCTGCATTCATCTTTCCCTTGATCCTGAGTCTCCCAGTTCCTGCCGCTGAAAAACACCCCCACAGCATGATGCTGCCACCACCATGCTTCACTGTGGGGATGGTATTGGCCAGGTGATGAGCAGTGCCTGGTTTCCTCCAGACAAGACGCTTGGCATTCAGGCCAAAGATTTCACTCTTGGTTTCATCAGACCAGAGAATTTTGTTTCTCAAGGTCTGAGAGTCCTTTAAGTGCCTTTTGGCAAACTCCGTGCGGGTTGTCATGTGTCTTTTACTGAGGAGTGGCTTCCGTCTGGCCACTCTACCATAAAGGCCTGATTGGTGGAGTGCTGCAGAGATGGTTGTCCTTCTGGAAGGTTCTCCCATCTCCACAGAGGAACACTGGAGCTCTGTCAGAGTGACCATCGGGTTCTTGGTCACCTCCCTGACCAAGGCCCTTCTCCCCCGATTGCTCAGTTTGGCAGGGCGGCCAGCTGGTTTGTGCTCTGACATGCACTGACAACTGTGGGACCTTATATAAACAGGTGTGTGCCTTTCCAAATCATTTCCAATCAATTGAATTTACCACAGGTGGACTCCAATCAAGTTGTAGAAACATCTCAAGGATGATCAGTGGAAACGGGATGCACCTGAGCTCAATTTTGAGTGTCACAGGAAAGGGTGTGAATACTTATGTACATGTGATATTTTAGTTTTGTATTTTTAATACATTTGCAAAAAATTCGAAAAAACATTTTTCACTTCGTCATTATGCAGTATTGTATGTAGAATGTTGAGAAAATCTTTTTATTTAATCCATTTTGGAATTAGGCTGTAACATAATAAAATGTGGAAAAAGTGAAGGGGTATGACTACTTTCTGGATGCACTGCATACGTGCATACAAGCTAGATAATTAATTTCCTCTGGTAAAAACATAAGTAGCCTACCTCAGTTTTATCATGTAATTTAAGAAATTGTGGGACATTCAAGACAATTTGTTAGAAGGGAGAGTGACAATTAGGCTACTGCATGCGTTCCGTATATTATAAGTAGCTTAAGTTTATCTAAATGTCTGAATAGCTTACCTATCATGTTCCAAAACCAATCCAAAACACAAATTATTTAATTACATCGTGATTATAATAGTGTTGCCTTGCTAATTATTATCTTAGCATGAAGAAAATGGAACTATGAAACTTTGGCTAATAAGGGGCTGTTATAATCATTTGCAAAATGGTCACGTTCGCAACGAAAGACAGTATCATCAGTAGTTCCATCTGTATGGTTTAACAAGCATGCTAACTAACGTCCATGGAAATAGCATAGCTCCACATCCAAATTGTGATGGTTAAGAGTTCACTAAATCAAAACCAAAAAAAGAAATTTAACAGCAGCACGTATGTATTGTGGAGAACCCTTGATACGTGTTAGCCAGTGTTTTCATTTGGACATTAAGACGATTGATTTGCAGCATTCCAGAAAGCTATCATAAGTCAGTCAGTGTCATTCTCATAACAACTCACTTTAGGCTAGCTAACTTCAGTTCAATTTGCTGTCCAATTCAAGTCACCACAATTATTTGAAACCTGAAACAGGTATAACTTGTGTCAGTTCTCAGTGTCTTGTCAATGTTGTGGTTTTTTCCAAGTGCCGGTGGAACCTGGTGAATTACGATAAACTTGGTTTGACTTGCAGAGCTATCGTGAGTCCATGCTACACTGATCTGACGGGAGCAAATTGCTCCTGCTTCATTGAAAGACCACCAGTATATATTTTAACCAACATTTTATTGCGGTCACTAGATGGAAGTATACACAAGGGTATGATTCATCAAGGTCTTTCCCATTCATTGTCTATGGGCAAATTAAGCGTGTTAAAGAGGCAATAAAAAAAAAACTAGAGGATAGATTAATTAGCTGTATACAAGCGCACTCCATGGCATTCGAACTGACATTTTGGCTTTGCAATGGAAGCGAAAAGCTCGAAACTGCAACCGTAGTTAGCGTCACAAAACTGAACTAATAATAAAGTAGACGGATAATCTGACTTCACAATAACAGTATATGATTGCGTCATCCGACTTAATCACATAATAAAACTTAACGATAATATATGATTGCAACGCAATCACATAATAATACTTAACGACAACAGTATATGATGATTGCGTCACATAATAAAACTTAACGATAACAATATATGATTGCGTCTTATGACGCTATCACACAACTAGAAATGCATTTACACAAGAAAATGCGGATGTGATTGCGTTTCCCGCCATGAGCGACCAGGCAGCGCAGCAGCCAGCCCACTAAAATATCCGCTGCAGCACTACCACATCCTCGTGTGTTGGAGTGATCCTATTAGCTCACATAACCGTACATGCTGTCCTTGTTGAGCGATACTGGCGTTATTGGTGTTGTCTTAACTATACAGCTAGTCTAAACAAAACAAATAAGTCTTAACCAAATACCTCCAAGTAGCAGAGTCAGCAGACATGAGATGCGTTGGTAGGCAGGTTTGAATTGTATTACAAATTAATAAATAGATATGGACAAGTACGGACAAAATAGGATAGATGGATAGTTACGTTACTCAAATCTCTGTTAAAAACTCCATGACAACAAAATACCATGACATCAAGTGATACACCAATGGTAGTTCACCAAAATAAACATTTTAATTGCTTTCAACTGCATCTGTAACATCTGCACATTGACTGAAGGGCGTCTGTACTACTCATTAACAAACAAAACTCAATAAATGTTATCTGGTAAATATTACTAAATAAATCAATATTACTATACAATTATTATAAAACATTACATACAACCTCTCCAGGAACCATCACCTTATCGTGGTGGAGAGGTTTGTGTGTCCCTATGAACCTGGGGGCTGTGTTGTCTGGAACCTTGTGTTCCTGGTAGGGTCTCCCATGGCAAATTGGTCTCGGGCGAGGGGCCGGACAAAGAATGGTTCAAAAACCCTCATGAATAGAACTACAAGAGAGGATGACACCTGGCCTGGAGGAAGCCCGGGGTCCCCTTCTGGAGCCAGGCCCAGGAGGAGGACCCGTCAGCGAGCGCCTGGTGGCCGGGCTTGCCACGGAGCCCGGCCGGGCATAGCCCGAAAAAGCAACGTGGACAACACCAACATCTCTTCTTCTCCGTCCCGTGGGCTCACCACCCGCGGGAAAAACCAAGGGGGTCGGGTGCGCTGCCAGAAAGGTGGCAGTGAAGGCAGAGGTTTTCGACGGATCGGACTCGGGTGGCAGAGGCTGGCTTTGGGGACGTGGAACGTCACCTCTCTGGGAGGGAAGGAGCCGGAGCTTGTGCGGGAGGTGGAGCGCTACCAGCTGGATCTGGTGGGGCTTACCTCTACGCACAGCCTCGGCTCTGGAACCTCACTTCTGGATAGGGGTTGGACTCTATTCTTCTCCGGAGCTCCCCAGGGTGAGAGGCGCAAGGCTGGTGTGGGGATACTCACAAGTCCCCGGCTAAGTGCCTCTATGTTGGAGTTCACCCCAGTGGACGAGAGGGTCGCCTCCCTATGCCTGCGGGTTATGGGGGGGAAACTCTGACTGTTGTCTGTGCCTATGCACCGAACAGCAGTTCGGAGTATTCGGCCTTTTGGAGACCCTGGATGGAGCCTTGTATGGGGCTCCTGAGGGGGACTCTGTAGTCTTGCCGGGGGACTTCATCGCACATGTGGGCAATGATGGAGACACCTGGAGAGGCGTGATTGGGAGGAACGGCCTCCCCGATCTGAACCCGAGTGGTGGCTTGTTATTGGACTTCTGTGCTAGTCATGGAATGGCCATAACAAACACCATGTTCGAACATAAGGATGCTCATAAGTGTACCTGGTACCAGAGCACCCTAGGCAGAAGGTCGATGATCGATTTTGTTATCGTATCATCGGACCTGAGGCCATATGTTTTGGACACTCGGGTGAAGAGGGGGGCAGAGCTGTCAACTGATCACCATCTGGTGGTGAGTTGGGTCAGGTGGCGGGGGAAGCCTCTGGACAGACCTGGTATGCCCAAGCGTGTAGTGCGGGTGAACTGGGAATGTCTGGAGGAGTCCCCGGTCCGGGAGGCCTTCAACTCACACCTCCGGCGGGGCTTCTCTGGCATCCCTGTGGAGGCTGGGGGCATTGAACCGGAGTGGGCGATGTTCAAAGCCTCCATTGCTAAAGCTGTGTCTGAGAGTTGTGGTCTCAAGGTCTTAGGTGCCTCAAGGGGCGGTAACCCTCGAACATCCTGGTGGACACCGGTGGTCAGGGGAGCCGTCCGATTGAAGAAGGAGGCATTCCGGGATATGCTATCCCGGGCGACTCCGGAGGCAGTTGCAAGGTACCGACAGGCCCGAAGGACTGCAGCCTCGGCCGTGGCAGAAGCAAAGCAGCGGATGTGGGAGGAGTTCGGAGAAACCATGGAGAAGGACTTTCGGCTTGCACCAAAGCGGTTCTGGAAGACCATCCGACACCTCAGGAGGGGAAAGCAGGGAACCATCCAAGCTGTATACAGTAAGGATGGGACGTTGTTGACCTCAACTGACAAGGTGATTGGGAGGCGGAAGGAACACTTTGAGGAACTCCTGAACCCGGCAAACCCACCCTACATAGTAGAGACAGGGCTGGAGAATGATGGGGGATCAGCATCAATCTCCCTGGCGGAGGTCACTGAGGTAGTCAAACAACTCCACAGTGGCAAAGCCCCAGGGGTTGATGAGATCCGCACAGAAATGCTGAAGGCTTTGGGTGTTGAGGGACTGTCATGGATGACACGTCTCATCAGCATTGCGTGGAAGTCGGGGACAGTACCTAAGGAGTGGCAGACCGGGGTGGTGGTTCCCCTGTTCAAAAAGGGGGACCGGAGAGTGTGTGCCAACTACAGAGGCATCACATTACTCAGCCTCCCCGGGAAAGTATACTCCAGGGTGCTGGAAAAGAGGGTTCGACCGATAGTCGAACCTCGGATTGAGGAGGAACAATGCGGTTTCCGCCCTGGCCGTGGAACAACGGACCAGCTTTTTACCCTCGCGAGGATCTTTGAGGGGGCCTGGGAGTATGCCAATCCGGTCTACACGTGTTTTGTGGATTTGGAGAAGGCGTATGATCGGGTTCCCCGGGAGATACTGTGGGAGGTGCTGCGAGAGTATGGGGTGAGGGGGTCTCTACTCAGGGCCATCTAATCTCTGTACTCCCAAAGCGAGAGCTGTGTCCGGGTCTTTGGCAGTAAGTCGGACTCGTTTCCGGTGAGAGTTGGCCTCCTCCAAGGCTGCGCTTTGTCATCCTGTTTGTGGTATTCATGGACAGGATCTCACGGGGGAGGGGGGCTGCGGGTTGGTGGGCAGAGGATTGCATCACTGCTTTTTGCAGATGATGTGGTCCTGATGGCATCATCAGTCTGCGACCTGCAGCACTCACTGGATCGGTTCGCAGCCGAGTGTGAAGTGGCTGGGATGAGGATCAGCACCTCCAAATCTGAGGCCATGGTTCTCAGCAGGAAACCGATGGATTGTCTACTCCAAGTAGGGAATGAGTCTTTACCCCAAGTGAAGGAGTTCAAGTATCTCGGGGTCTTGTTCTCGAGTGAGGGGAAAATGGAACGAGAGATGGGCCGGAGAATTGGAGCAGCGGGTGCGGTGTTGCAGTCGCTTTTATCGCACCGTTGTGACGAAGAGAGAGCTGAGCCAGAAGGCAAAGCTCTCAATCTACCGGTCTATCTTCGTTCCTACTCTCACCTATGGTCATGAAGGGTGGGTCATGACCGAAAGAACGAGATCGCGGATACAAGCGGCAGAAATGAGTTTCCTCCGGAGGGTGGCTGGCATCTCCCTTAGGGATAGGGTGAGAAGTTCAGCCATTCGTGAGGGACTCGGAGTAGAGCCGCTGGTTCTTTGCGTAGAAAGGAGCCAGTTGAGGTGGTTCGGGCATCTAGTAAGGATGCCACCTGGCCGCCTCCCTAGGGAGGTGTTCCAGGCACGTCCAGCTGGGCGGAGGCCACGGGGCAGACCTAGGACCAGGTGGAGGGATTATATCTCCACACTGGCCTGGGAACGCCTTGGAATCCCCCAGTCAGAGCTGGTTAATGTGGCCCGGGAAAGGGAAGTTTGGGATGCCCTGCTGGAACTGCTACCTCCGCGACCCAACCCCGGACAAAGCGGATGAAGATGATGATGATGATTACATACACTGCTCAAAAAAATTAAAGGAACACTTTAAAAACACATCAGATCTCAATGGGAAAAAATATCATGCTGGATATCTATACTGATATGGACTGGGTAATGTGTTAGGAACGAAAGGATGCCACATCATTTGATGGAAATGAAAATTATCAACCTACAGAGGGCTGAATTCAAAGACACCCCGAAAATCAAAGTGAAAAAATGATGTGGAGGCTAGTCCATTTTGCTGAAATTTGATTGCAGCAACTCAAAATGGTACTCAGTACTGTGTACTGCCCCCACGTGCTTGTATGATTGCCTGACAATGTTGGGGCATGCTCCTAATGAGACGACGGATGGTGTCCTGGGGTGTCTCCTCCCAGATCTGGACCAGGGCATCACTGAGGTCCTGGACAGTCTGAGGTGCAACCTGGTGGCGTCAGATGGACTGAAACATAATGTCCCAGAGCTGTTCTATTGGATTTAGATCAGGCGAGCGTGGGGGCCAGTCAATGGTATCAATTCCTTCATCCTCCAGGAACTGCCTGCATACTCTCGCCACATGATCCTGGCATTGTCGTGCACCAGGAGGAACCCAGAACCCACTGCACCAGCGTAGGGTCTGACAATGGGTCCAAGGATTTCATCCCGATACCTAATGGCAGTCAGGGTGCCGTTGTCTAGCCTGTAGAGGTCTGTACGTCCCTCCATTGATATGCATCCCCAGACCACCACTGACCCACCACCAAACCGGTCATGCTAAACGATGTTACAGGCAGCAATAACGTTCTCCACGGCTTCTCCAGACCCTTTCATGTCTGTCACGTGCTCAGGGTGAACCTGCTCTCATCTGTGAAAAGCAAAGGACGCCAGTGGTGGACCTGCCAATTCTGGTGTTCTATGGCAAATGCCAATCGAGCTCCACGGTGCCAGGCAGTGAGCACAGGGGCCACTAGAGGACGTCGGGCCCTCAGGCCACCCTCATGAAGTTTGTTTCTGATTGTTTGGTCAGACATTCACACCAGTGGCCTGATGGAGGTCATTTGGCAGTGCTCATCCTGTTCCTCCTTGCACAAACGAGCAGATACCGGTCCTGCTGATGGGTTAAGGACCTTCTACGGCCCTGTCCAGCTCTCCCAGACTAACTGCCTGTCTCCTGGAATCTCCTCCATGCTCTTGAGACTGTGCTGAGAGACACAGCAAACCTTCTGGCAATGGCACGTATTGATGTGCCATCCTGGAGGAGTTGAACTGCCAGTGCAACCTTTGTAGGGTCCAGGTATCGCCTCATGCTACCAGTAGTGACACTGACCCTAGCCAAATGCAAAACTAGTGAAAAACAGTCAGAAAAGATGAGGAGGGGAAAAATGTCAGTGGCCTCCACCTGGAAAACCATTCCTGCATTGGGGGGTCGTCTCATTGTCGCCCCTCTAGTGCCACCTGTTGTTAATTTCATTAACACCAAAGCAGCTGAAACTGAGTAACAACCCCCTCTGCAACTTAACTGACCAGATCAATATCCAAGAAGTTTAATTGACTTGACCCAATACTCTGATTAAAAAGTGTTCCTTTAATTTTTATTTAGCAGTGTATGTTCAGAATACTATGCTCATTAAGACAAAAAGTTAACTGGTGAAATGTATTGTATTTTTTTTAAATGTTGCAATTTTGTGAACTATATGTCATATGTAGTCAACTTTAAATTGTATGGATAATTAAATGACAGATATGAGGTCAATATATACAAGTTTGGCTGGTCTATGTCAATTAGTCTCTGAGTAATAGAGAAATTCAAAAAGTGTTGCAACCGTCCCCAGTCTCCCCTACGCCCTCGTAAGCGCAACATTAATTTTAAGGCTTCTGTCTTTTAAGTAGACAGCGCTGCAGACGTTAAATCAGCAGTAGTCCACAGTCTTCAATGTAAATGCTTGTTTAATACTGATTGTTTCACCATTTAAATAGATTTGAAATACTATTATAAACTTCAAAAGATGATAAAAATATGCCGTTAGTCTGACAGATGTTCAATCAACAGTAGCCTACTGTCTTCAGTGTAAAGCCAAGGCTTGTTTAAACTGGACTGTTTGCCCATAATCCTAGCCTACGTGTTCAGCCAGTGTCAGTGGTTAACCTATACATGTATACATTTTATGCGGTCAGATGGCTGCATACACAAAGGGTATCATCTTGGTCTTTCATTCCCTCTCGCTCCCCTCAAGGCTTTCTCTCTTCCCATTCATTGTCTATGGGCAAATTAAGTGTGTAAAAGAGGCAATTAAAAGATAACTAGTGGACAGATTAATTAGCTGTGTACGAGCGCAGTCTGTGGCATTCGAACGGACATTTCGGCATTGCAATGTAAGCGAAATGCTCAAAACTGCGACCGTAGTTAGGGGCCAAAAAATGGGGCTAATAATAATAATAAAACTTAACAAAAACAGTATATGATTGCATCTTACGACGCAATCACATCATAATATGACTTTGCGACAACAAGATGTGATGCGTCATCACTGACGCATCACATAATGACTACCTCACCGTTAAGTGCATGGTAGAATAGGATCCAACCACAGTGCTCGAGCTTGAACTATGGCAGGGTTATGTGCAATGCATTGTCGGTGAAAGCCTAACATTGTTAAAAATAAAACCAAATGGTAGTACTTCATAATTGTACGCGTCCACAATTATATTATGAAGCGGCACTGCCAGTGTAGCAGCAATACGCGCCCCTTGTCAACAAACAGGGTCTGGACCAAAGTATGCTTATGCTTCAGGGGCAGGTTCTGCCCGCTAAGGCGGTCAGTCCAACAACTGCGACACATCACATTGCATTTGCTCAGGGAAATGCATTTTCTATTATTATACTTCAATTCTCCTCATTGTCAATGTCCTCGTTCGATTAATTATGTGATTGCGTCAGCATGTGAGTATATGTGACGGCGTCACCGTATCGCGAATTATTCCATAATGAGTTAGCTAGTTTTTAGTTAGCATTAGCACCTACCCATGAATAGACGCGTCCCCTCTCCTGCTGTAATGAACGACAATTGCATGGTGTTTCATGTTCACTAGCAATGTAGCAAATCATGAAGTGAGTGCTATTGAAATGATAACTGCTTAGAATAGTCAGTGCAAACCACAAGGCATGCTGCATTGACTGTCAACACTGTGCAGTGAACTAACAATTCGTAAAAGACGACAAAGGCATTGTACAAAGGCAACGCAACACTAGATAAAAGTGTTGATAATTTTGGCATTATGGACCAAGCAATCGATCCACTTCGTTTAAGCTTTACAGTCATTGTGGATAGTCTGAGTTATTTTAATACTTATTAAATTAATTTAATACATGTGCAAACACATAGAGCTTAGAGAACAAAAAAATAAATAAAACTAAACATTAGTAGGCTACTTGGCCATCGTATATGTCCGCCATTAAATTATGATGAAGCAGCACTACCAATCTAGCAGCAGCGGCGCTGTAATGACTACAAGAATGGGGGTGCAATAAGGGGTTTTCTGGAATATCTGGGATTGTGTCCTGCACACCTAACGCAGGTTCATAATGGATATATCTATTCTGATTTTAGTTAATTATGGGTGTTGGTCTCTCCTCATAAAATGTGTACGCTATTCAACAGAAAATTCACATTTGCATTGTTTGTAATAATAATTTTTTATGAACTTGCTATATTGTAAAAAGTAATCAGATCGGGAGGACCAGTGTTGATATATAACTCATGAACTGCGTACAAATCGGTATTAAGCATAAAGCGTGAAAGCTTGCTCATTCGTAATATTCTAGCCGCTCTTCAAATGTGTGAGCAAATAATTCTTTAGGTCTAGCCTATATAACGAACTCAAAAACCTTGGCCCAAAAAGTTACCAGCCTGAGCAACGCAACAAGCAAACAGCATGGAATAGAGTGCCAAAACAGCATGGAGTGCTAAAACAAAAAAAAAACTGCTGGCCAGATTGCTTAAGCGAAATGCAACCTGCTGTATGTGCACGTCAGCGGAATACAGTGACAACGGGAAGGCCGTGCAAAACGCACCCCTTCATTCCATACAAAAGAAAACAAAAGCAATGTAAGCCTCCACACAGTCATGACAGCACTCACACAGCCAAGCAATTTGCGACTGACACTTCGAATCGGAACCATAGACAGGTATACAATTATTAGATTAGCAAAGCGGCCTAATACATATGTGCACATTTAAATGACTAATTACCATGTTGGTAAATTTAAAGATTGACCGGTAATACTGCATAATCACTTTTCCCACATAAACCTTACTAAACAGTGTTAAATTATATTTTAAAGTTCCCATGCATGGCGGCTTGTTATATTTTAAATAACTTATCCTTGGATTACCTTTTGTAGTGTTATGAATGATAATTTTCATGTTTAGCTTCAAAACTATATCCATGACAATTTTCTTAAGTTTTCACCTTGAAGACACACTCGTTTGTAATGTCATCGGTCCATGGCAGTCACGTTGTTTAAGGTACAGAATTTTCCTTCAAGATTTCTAAAGCTCTAGTTAAACATGTTTTGTTTACCAATTTTCCTGAGAATGGGTTAAACGGTCTATGATTAGATATGGTCTGACTGTCTCACAAAATCCAAAATGGCAGAAAATTCATCATGGCCGACTTTATGGGTTCTAGAGGGTCCAGCAATTTCCAAGTCTATTTATGATGCGGGGCGTGGTCTTTCAGAGGTGTACATTTTTGGTTGGCCAGTATAGCGCCCCCTATGGGTCTACTAGTATGGCACCATCAGTGACCAGGCAGTGCGGGTGGCCAGCCCCCTAAAATAACCGCTGCAGCACGACTACGTCCTCGTGTGTTGGTGGACAGCGCTGAACTGAACACAAGTGTAAACACCAACTTGCGGCCAGTTGCAACATCTGACTTCTTCCATTCATATAAATATTGTGAACTATATGTCATATGTAGTCATCTTTCAATTGTACGGGTAATTAAAAAACAAATGTAAGTTTAATAAATACAAGTTTGGCTGGTGTTTGTCAATTAGTCTGTAACAGAGAAATGCAAAAAGTGTCGCGACCGTCCCCAGTCATCCTCGTATTAGCTCAACCTTCGTTTTAAGGCTTCTGGCAATCGTATCACAAGTGGACAGCGCTGCAGACACAAAATCAGCAGTAGGCTATTGTCTTCGCCATTATCAACTCTACCCCTTTTCTTCTCGCCATAATGTCACCTTGCTTCAACAAGGGGCTGAGGCTCAAGAAGGGGGGATGGGGGGGCAGGTATAACATTGGCAGAGCCCATCCAACCCCGAATTGCCCATAGCATGTGTATAATTTAGGGCTTGACATTAACTCTGAGGCACTTGTCCTTTGGACAAGCACATTTTCTTTTCACTTGTCCGGGCACAAAAGTCACTTGTCCTGGTAAAAATGAGTTTCTGAATGTCTTACATCTTACTTTAGTTTATTTAATTTAGTTCACAGAAGAGATGTTAACGTAAAATAACTGCCAAAATTAAAGGTCTTTCTTAAGTAGTCATACAAGGTTCCTAACGACTCATTTTCCAGAAGTTTAAACGGAAGTTTTGGCCCAATCCCAATTGCCTATTTGACACCCCTTGGCCCCAACCCTTGGCCCTAGGCCTTTGTTTTGCTTTTCGACTTGCCCCTGGAAACGGAGTCACAAGCGCTAAGGGTAGAAATCTGGCCCTACGAATTGGGACAACCCTTGATGATCCTCATATGTCATCAGTAGTCGTTGAAGGCACTAATTTGACAAAATCGACGCGACAAAAAAATAAAGAGTTTGTTGCCGGACATTTCAAATCTCACAATACCGTCTTCTTGCGTGGGCATCCTTTTCGTTGTCAGCAGCCAATCGGGACATTTTTTTTTAAAAGACGGCTAGCTTAAAGCCTGGGAATGGTGGTGGATCAGTTTGAGGTTTGTATGATAAACTGCAAACAACTTGTGTTGTAGTTAGCCTAGATATACAAATGCTAACTAGCAAGTATAGTGACTTGGTAACTAACGTTATGTTGGGTCTACCCGTTGTGATACACACGTAATGACAAATTAACGACCGTTTACTTTATTGATTTGTGGGATGATCTGTAGGCAAGTCTGACAGGATAGAATACCATTGTGTGTGACTATCAACGTGTTCTTGTTTTTTACAGGGCGAGACGGAACCCTTCCACAGGTTGCATCCTTCTAGCTCTGGGTGATGGAAGCTTTCCCTGTTTGGACTCACCAATCTGTCTAATCACACTACAAAGAGCCCATTAATGGACAAATCCAGGGTGCTTCAATTATTATCTTTAACATAACAAAACAAACATTCTGACATAAAGAAAATATTGCACTTTATTAGTCCACATTGGCATCAGTCAGCTTCATTTTCACTGTTACACTTATCACCTAACAACATTGTCATGTCGATTGTCATAAAAATGTCATAAAAACAGTATACAAATAAAACGTGTGCATCTGAAGTTACTGACATCCGCAATCACAATGTAAACAAATCAGCCATCACACAAACAGGAACTTGTGTGATGCAAGGGTAAAAAATTGCACATAATACAACCAAGCCAAGATGAAATTAAGTGTTTGCCATTTGATCACTTTGTAGCTCAAACCGGCCTAAGAACCGCTCTGTTTACGCCTCACTCTCTCCTCATGGTGCTTCTGTCCTTTAGCATTTTCCGGTGTTAGAAAATCCACCATATAATTTTTTCTCCTCCTTTTATTCTTTTTTGGTGCTTGGGTACAAATGGGAGAGGCTGCTATGAAGAAGATGTGCCCAAAGTGGAGGGTTCCGGGTCTGGTGTCAGCACTCATTGTGAGCTATACAATATCCTGAAAGAAAACTAAATATAGGAGAATTAATTATATGCCAGAACTGGATGATATGGCCATGTGTTACATATAACTAGGTTAACTTAATTACTGCGAAACAAGGATGTGTCCATTCTCAAATCAAAAGAGCAATAATAAAAAAAAAATGCCAGGCTGTTTGTTCAGATTGATCAGATTTAAAACAAAACAATACATTGCTTGGGATAACTGTAAACTATAAGGGTGACAAACCCAGATTATCAAAATAACAGGTATGTTTATTTTATTGCATGGAGGAAAGGTGAATCCTACTGAAAATAGCATGTGTTCAGGTGGGGTTTTTCTAGCTTTCTAGCTTTACCTCCCTTCTATTGCATTAACGGTATTATCACCATGACATTTGCCATTCTGATGGAGGTAGAAAAGCATGAAAACTCACAATTTGTTCAAAACTTATGTTTCATGCTATCAATCAATCAAACAAGTTATCAAATAAAGAACAACACTGTTTCATAACATAACCAGGCCACTTCATCATGACACAAAAGCAGTGCTCTGTACTGTGTAAGCTAGCAATCGGTCCTACCTGCCAGTCTGCACTGACGTTAGAGGAGCAGAAACAAGCGCACCAACTTCGCTGCTGGACCCGAGTTAATTTTGTGCATATTTCATATCGATATGCCATCATAGTGGGGAAGTACGACATAGAAATATGCACAAATCAGCCTGTGTTGAAAAGTTAGCTAACTAGTCTTGCTAGAAACAATAGCAAACTGGCGATCTTTTTGTTATGCTTGTTATAAAGAAAAGGCCTATAATAAATTGAAACAATATTAAACTAAGAAGATACAAGGTTAATCGTAATTTTTTACTCTTTATTAGCAAAGAAAATACTTACATTTGTGGTTTTCTTTTTTTACCAGTGAAGTATGCCTCCATCTTGCCGGTGATTCGCAAGGCTTTTTGGGAGATTTCTTATAACCCTCGTTTTCAAGTGTGTCTTTGGAAAATCTCCGTTTCGAGGGCTACTTGGCCCTTCCCCTAACCCTTAGCCCTCGATCACAAGGGAATTAGGACAACACTAGCCCACGCATGAATGCGCAAAACGAAGGGTTAGGGCTAAGGGTTAGGGCCAAGGGGTGTAAAATAGGCAATTGGGATTGAGCCTTAGACTAGTCTAAAAGTAAGAAAACACTCAGAAAAACAGTCTAAATTGACCACAATTCACACAACTGTGGAGCGGGGAGCCTGAAGAAACATGTCTCTCCGATCTTATTAATATTTTAATTGCAAACGGTTCAACTCATCAAGGCATTCTAAGTTGGACACTGGTTGGACATATCATGGGAAAATTTGTATTCAAATTGGTAAAATTGTTGTTTTTTGTACATTCAACTTGTCTGGTGGGGCAAGTACATTTCTGTTCCACTTGTCTGACAAAAAAATCCACTTGTCCCGGACAAGCGGACAAGCTTTAATGTCAAGCCCTGTAATTGATCAATTATAGGAAAGCTGACAGTTACAATTGTGAAATCTAAGATGTGAAAGCCAAGTCTTAGAGTGGAGAGTCATATTTATTGAGGTTTCATTAGCAAATTCATTTTAAGACTCACAATATTTTTTACATCTCTGGGTATTGTTTCTGAGTCCGAGCCCCAAACCATTTCTGGTTTTTTTTTCTCCTGTCACATTTTTACTCACTGTGGAATTATTTTCCACTGCAGATTTAGGTCCTGCACCTCTATGGAAACAGCACAATCATGGCCAGAAGATAGGATAATTAAAAAAAACATTTTGTGCAGTATATGTTACGACCACCCATATTTTGGTGTCCGTATTGTTTGTATTGTGTATGTGTGTATGTGTGTTTTGTCTTCCCTTCTGTTTTTTCCCTTCGCTATTCCCTTCATTCAGATCTGCCGCCTGCTTTTCGTTGGTTCCCTCCCCCTCATCACACAACATCAGCCATCCGTTGACGGACCAATCAGAAAACGATCCGTCTACTTTTAAACCTTTCTCCCCGCCAGTCTCGTTAGAGAGAGAAAGCATTGTACTCTCTGTGTGTTAGTTGTTTAGAGCTCGCTCTCTTCGGTCAGGTTTATCCTTTTGGTGTTCTGTGTTCTGTTCGTTGGTTAGTGGGTTTATCCGTGTCAGTTGTCTATTAGTTTGTTAGTGAGTGCTAGCTTGATATTCGATGTTTGTATTTCCCCATTCGATCCTTTATTAGTCCTTGTATTATATACAGCTTTTGGTTTGGTTTTTCCCCTTTGCCCTTTTTGGATCCTGTAACAGTGTTTATTTTCTTCTTTACCCTTTTCCCCGTATATAACCAGTACTCGGTACTGTGTTTTGTTTTCTTATAATTCTGATGCCCGTTTTGCCAGTACGCTGTTCCGTGCTTTATTTTCTCCCGAAGCTCGGCTAGTTTAGACACCCGAGGGTTTACATTTTACATCACGTACACTCTAAATAAAAATGGTGCTAAATTGCACTAAAAGTGGTTCTTTGGCTCGTAATCATAGGGGAACCGCTTTTAGTGCCATATACAGTGCATCCGGAAAGTATTCATACCCCTTCACTTTTTCCACATTTTATTATGTTACAGCCTAATTCCAAAATGGATTAAATAAAAAAAAAATCTCAACATTCTACATACAATACGGCATAATGACAAAGTGGAAAACGTTTTTTTGAATTTTTTGCAAATGTATAAAAAAAACAAAAAAAACTATCTCACGTACATAAGTATTCACACCCTTTGATGTGACACTCAAAATTGAGCTCAGGCGCATCCCATTTCCACTGATCATCCTTGAGATGGTTCTACAACTAGATTGGAGTCCACCTGTGGTAAATTCAATTGATTGGACATGATTTGGAAAGGCACACACCTGTTTATATAAGGTCCCACAGTTGACAGTGCATGTCAGAGCACAAACCAAGTTATGAAGTCCAAGGAATTGTCTGTAGACCTCCGAGACAGGATTGTATCGAGGCACAGATCTGGGGAAGGGTACAAAAACATTTCTTCAACATTGAAGGTCCGAACGAGCAAAGTGGTCTCCATCATTCGCAAATGGAAGAAGTTTGGAACCACCAGGACTCTTCCTAGACCTGGCCGCCCGGCCAAACTGAGCAATCGGGGGTGAAGGGCCTTGGTCAGGGAGGTGACCAAGAACCCGATGGTCACTCTGACAGAGCTCCAGTGTTCCTCTGTGGAGATGAGAAAACCTTCCAGAAGGACAACCATCTCTGCAGCACTCCACCAATCAGGCCTTTATGGTAGAGTGGCCAGACGGAAGCCACTCCTCAGTAAAAGGCACGTGACAGCCCGCTTGGAGCTTGCCAAAAGGCACCTAAAGGACTTTCAGACCATGAGAAACAAAATTCTATGGTCTGATGAAACCAAGATTGAACTCTTCGGCCTGAATGCCAAGCATCATGTCTGGAGGAAACCAGGCACTGCTCATCACCTGGCCAATACCATCCCTACAGTGAAGCATGGTGGTGGCAGCATCATGCTGTGGGGGTGCTTTTCAGTGGCAGGAACTGGGAGACTAGTCAGGATCAAGGGAAAGATGAATGCAGCAATGTACAGAGAGATCCTTGATGATAACCTGCTCCAGAGCGCTCTGGACCTCAGACTGTGGCGAAGGTTCACCTTCCAACAGGACAACGCCCCTAAGCACACAGCCAAGATAACAAAGGAGTGGCTTCGGGACAAGTCTGTGAATGTCCTTGAGTGGCCCAGCCAGAGCCCAGACTTGAACCCGATCGAACATCTTTGGAGAGATCTGAAAATGGCTGTGCACCGACGCTCCCCATCCAACCTGATGGAGCTTGAGACGATCTGCAAAGAAGAATGGGAGAAACTGCCCCAAAATAGGTGTGCCAAGCTTGTAGCATCATACTCAAGAAGACTTGAGGCTGTAATTGCTGCCAAAGATGCTTCAACAAAGTATTGAGTAAAGGGTGTGAATACTTATGTACATGTTATATAAAAATTTTAGATTTTTAATACATTTGCAAAAAATTCTAAACCTTTTTTCACTTTGTCATTATGTGGTATTGTGTGTAGAATGTTGAGAATTTTGTTTTATTTAATCCATTTTGGAATTAGGCTGTAACATAATAAAATGTGGAAAAAATTAAGGGGTATGAATACTTTCCGGATGTACTGTAGCACCCTTTGTGAAGGTGCTATATAGCACCCGTGTCAAAAAGTGCCATGTAGAACCATTAGAAGTGCCATATAGCACTACATTGCTTGAACAGAAATGGTGCTAAATATTACCCAAATGTGGTTCTTTAGCTTGTAATCATAGGGGAACCTTTCTTGGTGCTAAACAGCACCTAAGGTTTAAGGTTCTAAAAAGCACCTTTGTAACATGGTGCCATGCAGATCGATTAGGAGGTGCCATAAAGCACTTTGTTTTTAACAATATTTGAGCTAATCCTTAAATCATGCCTGCAATAGAAGAGTCAATATGCTTCTAAATGACAAATTCACTTCAAATATTAAAGACAATTATTTATTACAAAGTGGTGGCTTAAGATTCAGGATTTGGCACTAAACACTGAGTAACAATACAATTTCAAAATCTTGACATTTCTTTCAGCAAACAAATTCAATGTCAATTCTAACCAGTTATACCCGGAAAAAAATACAATACATATATGTATATCAATACATAAATATACAACATTATAAAATACTCTGTAAACATACTGAAATATCACAAGCAAGTTGAAATAAGTTAACATTCGTGAAAGATTCGCCCTGTAGAGCAAAGACACTCGCAAACTGAAAGGCTGCAACACACTTAGATGCTTTTTGTCCATTTGTCCAGTTCAGTATCTTCAATTGGCCATCCATAAAAAGTTCATATTGCGCCAACAGTCTACTCACAGATTGAGTTGAAGACTCTTTTAACTGCGGCAGGAAGTCCGGCTGGATCTGTCAATTTCAGAACGACACACTCCAAAAAGGTCAGTGTCTTTTTCAGTCCTTTAGGATACTGGATTCCGAAAACAAAATAAATGCACAGAAGGAGGCCTAGTGCCATCGAGATGTCCTCGCTCTCTTCTGTGATCAACTGGCAATCCAATGTGAGCACAATGTGCTCATACTGCATTGGATGACCCTCCTTGCAGCCTTTGAGCACCATCTTTGGTATTGAGATGCCAGGAGTGCTGGTCTGGGCATGGCCCTTGGGGTGAAAGGATAATAATATTAACCATCTCTCACATTAGTTTGAAAGGCCAATCATATGAGCTAGCATTAAAATGTAACTACTTATGTTCAACTGCTAAAATATTTTGGCCAATAAATTGTGAATTAACTAAGGTTAATTTTCAAAGTTTGTGTTGACCAAAACAAAACTCAATTCATGCTTTTGAAATTATTTCACAGAATACCAAAATGTACAATAATTGTACTGCTTTGATTAAATTGTGCTTTTACACACTGTATTTAACCGTTTAACTGTTACTCACCTCAATTTCAAACAGCAACCCTGGGTCCTCCTTAAACAGTGCAGGCAAGAGGAGAATGCATGCTTCCAACTGTAGGCCTTAATCAAAAAAAGCAAAACGTTATTAATCATCATTCTATCATTATTGTCAGTCAGTCTGGTGGGGTGTAAGTCAGTCATTCCATAGGTGTGTATACTGTGGTGCCTCAGCCTATGGCATGGTCCCCACTGAAAAGGGAAAAGGAGGGAGCCAGCCCTTTAAGGGAAGGCTGAGGCTGGGAGAGCTAATTGAAGGCCACTACATTCCCCAGCACCTTCTCAGGTCCTGGCCACTCCCCCCACCTGTAATCAATTTATATTAATCTATTTAAGCCTTAGGTGCTGGCTGCCACGGGGAAAAAAAAAGGACTACAGAGGCAGAGGGCATCGTGAGGAGCACAGACAAGGAATAGCACACCGGAGAATTGAAGGAGGAACGATCACGGACCCAGGAGAGGGTAACCCCAGGGACCAGTTGGATAAAATCTGTCATATTTGGCAGCCTACTTCTTGCATCTAGTCCATGCTTACTCAATTTGACCAATGAATGAAACAAGTCTGTTGTGATAGGTGCAGAGAATTTGAGTGGGGGGGTGTTGGGGAAGGGGGAGGGTAGGGCGTTGAGGGTAGGGTGTGATACAATTACCTTTCTTCAGTCTGCCATCCTCACAATCATCAATCTGGCACCTGAACTTCTGCTTCAGGGGACTTGGTTAAAGTTGAAGGACTCGAGGTGCCAATCAAGACAGCTGTAAAAGGATTAGTTGGTTAACATCAACATCGGTGTGGTCTCTCAGCTCACAAAGTAGCTTATGTTAAAATGAAGGGGAAGTACAAAAGACATGTATTAAAATATAATCATAACTCATATAATTAAATAAGGAAGCAATTAACACGCTACTACACCTACCAGTTTGGCCAGTCTGAAACACGGAAACTCAGAGAGTGTCTCCTCTGTACTGTGGTTGGACACAAAATCTCTCCGGTAGTGTTTTATAAGCGCCATCCTTTCTTTGAGGAGCTCTATGTTTGGGCGAAGCTTCTCCGTTTCCTCTTTCATGACAGCAGATGCTTCGTGCATCTTCTCCGACATCAATCTATTGAATTGTTTAAAAATGGGAACTGTCAGAAAATAATTCAACATGTTGTTGCTATGAATTCTTTAGAATTTGTGCTTCTACACCATTACCTTATATTATCTCTGATGTGCATGGATTATTCAAGAAATGTACATTTTAAAGAAGTGGAATTTTAAAAGTCTACAGCAGAATTTAAGGTTACATTACCGTGGTGCTTGGACTAGCTTCATCCGTCTGAAGAGGCCGCTTCCTTCTTGGCCATTGTTGTTTCATTCGTTGTATTTCGTTGTTTGCCACAAGCGGCCGCCTTTCCTTCTTAAATTTATTCCGCAGAGATTCATGCATGGAATCCTGAAAAAATAGATTTTTACCAATGCATACCCTTATGTAAAATAGGTAATACATGAATTTTTTATCACTGAACACTTACGTATCCTGAACCAATGCTTTCCTTGAGGAATGGGTGGTTCATTATCACAACTGATAGAAGTTCAATATACTGAAGATGAGTTGGGTACCTAATGTGGAAACGAACGGGCGAGGAGTGTCAGCGGCTTTAGAAAGTTAGTAAATTCCGATAATTGGCTGATGTTGATGTCAGCTGTAAACGCTGTGCTTTTTATCTACAATCTGCAGCAGCAAGGCGCGTGCTTTACGATGCAAGTAAGCTGCAAAAAATCTGTTTAAAACTATTTTGAATTTATTGCAATTGGACAATGGTTTAGCCAAATGGAGAGTATGCCACAAGAGACAGTAGTTTCCATTGCCCAATTCTAACACTTTGCCATTATAATTCATTTATTTATGTATATTTCCAATTGGTGGACAAACTTTGTTTTCACATGTTCTCCACCACCTGCTGAGTGTGACTGTAGTGGTTGCTCGTCTCTACCTCATTGTGGGACTGAGTAGTGGACATTTGTACAATTGCTGGAAGAAATGTCATGACAACTGATTAAGATATAAAAGAGTAAGTAATAGCAACTTACATTGTTTTCCTACTGAGTTGGTCAAAAAGAGTTTGGATTAAAAGACTTCATAGTTTTGTTTTGGTTGCACTCTTCAGATCAGGATTTTTCCTCTCTATGGCCATTCTTAGCACTGTTGGAATCACTAAAGAGGTATCTGTACTGGACTGTGGTTGGCTGGAGTGATCACTGCTTCTCGGAGAAGGCTCTCTACAGAGGAAAATGGGAAGAATAGAAACTGATCACCATCAAAACTGACCTCAGAATGGAATACAAATAAAAAGTTAGCAAATAACTGATGGACAACAATTTAGAAAAACAAGGTGGGCACAGTGCTGTGATTTGGCATATTGGATACAATTCTGAATACCTGATTGTTGGTGGCCTTTTATGTTTCTCCAAATGGGCCAGAAACTGACTCTGCTTGCGAATGACCGGAATGAGCCTCTCAGACATCTTCTCTGTGATGATAGCAAGAGTGGCTCCATCTATCTCGTGGTCTGGGAATAATATATCATTTAAATGAAGGAGAAGTTCAATAAATCATAGTTTTAGCTTAATTTGACTTCTCTAAAACAAACATGGATAAGACTTGTTGGAAATATTGACGTTAACAATTCTAATTTCATGATCTTTCCAGGCCTGGAATACAAGGTTTTAAAATTCCATGACTTTTTTCCTGGTTTTCCATGACCGTGGGAACCCAACATACATAAAGACAAATTCCTATAATGAATAATCACTGCAATCAAACAAATTACTGATATTGGAAGTTGCAAATAACATAGTAAATCTCACAGGCCGATGGAGCAGTGTGATGTACAGGTTTTCCTCTTGATCCATGTACGCGTCAAGGGCATGGAAGTCACTTTCCTCCCCAGGTGTAATGGCCATGCAGTGAGTTGTTGATTTGACACCGTAGGCATGCAGATGCTCAGCGAAGCACCAAGTTTCGTAGAGTCTTCCGCACAATTTCCACTGGCTGTTGTACTTAACAATATAAACAACTTTTTAAAAAAAGCGAGATTTCCTCAGCATGTACAAGGTCAAGGACTAAGAAGTCTCCAGTTGTGTATTTGACTGTCATAAAGCACTTGTTTGGTTTTCCAAAGTGTCTCACTTAATTTAGCGTTGTCCTCTGCAATAACCTCCCTCAGCTCAGAGGGTAGTGCACGCAAAGGTATCTCTATTAACGAGTATGGGACCTCTTCCAAATCAAGGTTTCCAGTTGACTGTGCTTCCCAACACTGTCACATTTGATAATGCTTTGCCAGAGTCTTTGCAATATTCTGGTAATTGTTTACAATTGATGACAAGCGTTTAAAGTACAGGTGTTTGGCCTCGTATCTGAGACACCAATGTGCTCTTAGTGGACCCTGCTGTTTGATTAATCGAGGATAGTGGACCAGAAAGTAAATCTTCGGTGTGAAGTTGTCAGGGAACAGCTTCTGAAAGCTATTCAGAAATTCTGTAATGAGAGCAGACAGTGGACTCAGCCAACTTGTTTTGATTACAGGTGCAAGCACAATATCACATATAGATCTAAGCAGCAAATACAAAACCCAGTAAGGGTTCCCCTGAGGGACAAAGTTTCCAATCAAAAAAGGCAGGAGTCGGAAAAGGGTCAGTTTTTCAACTGCTTTTCCTGGGATGGCACCTTGCTTGAGAGCAGATGGCTTCAGCAAGACAGGCCTGTGAGAAACATCATTCTGTCCAAAGGGCAACTGTTGTAGCTGGTCATTAAACTGTTGCAGTGTTACCAGTTTTTCGCGGCCAAGTTTGAGCAAGAGCAATTTCAGAACCTGTGGGATGACCCCTTCCAGAATATCATGCATCAAGTCAGGCGGAAACGATTCAGAAACTTCAAAATCAGGCAGTTTATCAAAGGGGCAGCGTCCAGTAACACCATACAAGGATTTACTTTCTGACACTTGTAAATGCCTACGGTGTGTGTTAGGAGTCCTCAGAACACAATCACTTTCCTCAGTTTTCTTAGCAATGTCGCTGTGGTGGCACAAACAGTAACGACAAATCCGCCCTCGACTAAAGCAAGTATTAAAGCCGGCCAAAGAATGGGCTGATAAATTATCTGCACAAATGGACATCACAGAGCCTTTAAGAACATGGAACTGGTCTTCAATGTTGAATGATACACCACTGCACTGAAGTTCACAAAGGTCACGAAGAAGAGGCTGCAAGATTGGTTCATAACCACACTTCTGAAAAAATCTGTTTCTGACAAGAACAGTCACGTGTATATTTTGAAGATTGGAACGATACTTCAGAGGAATATTTCCAAGCACAAAGTAGAGACTTAAAATTTTGTGAATCTGCCTTTTGGATCCTAAACAATTTACAATTTCAAATTCATCAGTCTATAACTGAAGCCTCAATTGTGTCTCAGAGCTATCAAAAAAAGCATGCTGTTGAAAAATCAAGCCATCTGTAAAGTCTTTATGTGTTTCTCCATCAAAAATGGTGTCCTCCACAACATTATGAAAAACATCATCTTTTTTCAGAATATTTTTCAAAACTTCCAAAATGGGAATGTACTGGAAAGTCTCTTTTCTCCCTGTTGAATCATAGCCAAGTAAATATTCAACTGGTTCAATTAAACCAAACTCTCTAATGCAGTACCTCTCAAACTAATAATCTGACACAATAATGTCAAAACACTTCCCAAAGAGGTTGTCTTCAACCAAGGACTTCAAGTTTGGATGATCATTAATCTCGATGTGCGTTTCTTTAAGACAGCACAGTAGGAGGTCTCTAGACTGTTCATTAAAAAGTTCAATCAGTAGTTTCACTTCACGAGAAATAGTATGCTTTACAGTCTGGGGGAGAATGTGCTTTTCTTGAAGTGTTAAACAAAACAACGCAAAATGTCTCTCGATTAGCGATCTAAATCCACATTTTTTCAGAAAAAGAAATATTTGGTTCTTCAGAATCAAAAGTCTCCTCCAAGTCAATAAAGTTAGTTAAGGTCCCTGGAACCTCCTGATCGTTCTCACAGTTTTCTGCGTTACTCACAATTTTATGATGAGTCCGAAAAACATGGACACGTAAAGAACTCACTTTTGTGTACCTTTTTTGGCAGCCATTGTGTCCACATACAACAAAGAAATGTGGCTCATTTTCATGGAAATACTGCAGATGTTTGAGGTACTTGTTGTAAGAGATGGTTTTCACATGGCAGTTGGGGCACGGGTGCATCACATTTATCACTGAATACAAGCTCACCCGCAAAAGTTTCAGAGAATTCCCCAAAGTCAATCTCCTTCAGCCATTGGCAAACTTGGACTGAAGTCCAAGATGGGAAATCGGTCATAACCTGGAGGAAAAAAAAATTGAAAATTGGGATTAATGTTAGCCTATAACCCAACCTGCAGCCTAGTGATGACTAAAGAAGGCCACATATGGATGTAGGATAACCTGAACTACTCTTCTGCCACCTTAAAAATAAAACCTAAAGAAAAGTCCCTAACGTTACACTAAAGAAATTTCTATTCTGGTCATGGATAAACCACTAGTTACACTATTGCTAACTTCTTCTTATGCAAAATAAATTATAGTAATATACAAAACAACGTCACCCGAGCAATTGTAGTTCAATAAGGTATAATAAATATGAGGGTTTTCGTGGCTCAAAATCTGACCAGAGGGTGGCACCTCAGTTGAAACACCATTTGAGCTGAAGTCGGGCATGGTAACAGTTAACGTTAGCTAACTGGATCAAATTAACTAGCGCTTAGGCAATTGAACGTTACCTTGAAACAACATTATTTACACCAAAATTGACACTAACAATTGTTCACAAAATATAACGTTACCGTGCATGCATATTGGTAACGTTAACTATCCTAACATTAAATCTGACCCACTGCCTTACAGAGCTAGCTAGCGTTACTAACGTCATTGTGCTTACATTACAGCAGCTGAAATTAGCTAACGTTAGTGTGACTGTAAAGTGAGCATTGCAAAGCACGTAAAAAGTTACAAATACCAGTGAAAACCTTTCCCCTAACAAGCAAGTAGCTTTAACAGTCTTTTTCTGTGGCAGTTAACGTTAAGACACTCACCTCACTGGCAGCTTCTCTTCTGGTTTCTTTCTATGAATCCAACGAAAGATGCTCTCTCACTCAACCGTCGAATAACGAAGTATTTTAGAATTTTTTTAAAGAGCGCTCGCGCACGCCACTGACAGAGTTTGCACCTGCAGGAGTCACCGATAGACGCGTGCAGGTGTTTTTTTAATCTTTATTTCCCCCCAAGGGGATAGGCCTACTTTGCCTGATTATGTGCTCTGATCATTTTTATTACAACAATGTGATAAAGTGGAACAAGCTTTTTCAACTGAGATGTTTTTCTTAAGAAAATAATTGTTGATCATATCAAGCTAATAAAAAACTGGTCACGCCATCCCCAGCAGTAATTATGTGTAGCTTGACATCGACTTCGATTATTATCTTGTGATAGGCTATCTGAATTGTATTCCCCCCTTCTGGATATTTCACAAATCGCACCCTGTCTGTAGCTTATATATAGCACCTCAACCACCCCAAAGAGCCGCTGATGAATCTCTAAATAACCATGCAAGGGCTTATGTTTTTTTTATACAACAATGGTGCTATATGGCACCTCACCCACCCAAAAGAACCACTGAAGAACCACTAAAGAACCATAATTTTTTTGTGTGTAGTGTATTCTCTGTTTAGTAACATCAGTTTAGGAGCGGTGCCACCCCATGTAGTTTTTGACAGCAAGCTTGCAAAAGGCAGCTAGCTCTTTTGTTTGTTTCTTTGATTTGGCACCATTCGTGTAGCCGTGGTATCCCTTTTGTTTTGTCCCTGTCAATAAATACTTATTTTTACACTCCTGGTTTGTGTATTGTGTCCACATTTCACCACCACCACGCTACTCTGGACAGTGTTCGATCCTTCAGCGTCCTAGGTCAGACATACAGCTGAAGGGTCGTAGCAGTGTAACACAACTATAATGTCATAAATAACAAAATAAAGAAAAATGTAAGTTGAATTTCTTTGATAATTTATTTTATAAAAATTGAAAAAAGATGGAATCTATATATACAACATTTTTCCATATGCCCACAAGTGTTACTAATACTGGAAATAAGGGGTAGACTCCATTATGTTAGACATTGAACTATTTACATTTTTACTCTCTCAACACATCTCTCTAAGGCTCCTCTCCTATCTGCTCCAGCCTGCAGTTCAGTCGAAGATTGGCTGATTTGTTGTCACGTGACTGTTGGTCATAGCTGAGTCATTCAAGGCTTCGCAGTTGAGCTGCGAAGCGCAGAATTAAGTGTTTTTACAGGATCTGGATCGTGCAAAGTGTTTATTTTTTGCCAAATTTTGAATAAGACATTTAAAATAAAGTGATTTTGATGAAATATTATTTTAAGCTTATATTCGGTTATTCTTCCTGATTGAAGCGTTCTGTGCACATGATCAGTTTAAGGACGGTCGGAAAGTCTAGAGTCCGACGAGAACGGCTGTTCTTAAAGTGTCTGAGTATGATAAATGGTGTGATTTTGGCGATTTTTTAAAGACAACATGCATTTTGATCCCGTCGGTGGGTTGTGGGGTTCTGAGGGTTAAGAGTGCCAAGGTTGTCTAATGTTTTTACTTAGAACACTATCAGATGTCACCACTATTTTTTGTTTGACTTTGTTAGGGAACATTCTGGCTTGGGTTGTTTCGGTTTGTCTCTAAGGATATCTGGACGTTTTAGTTTCCTGTAAAACTTAACTGTAGGCTTACGATGAATATACGTTGATGAGATAGTAGCCAAAAGGTTGCTATATGTCACTAATATCTGTCTTTTTGTTTTCGTCTCTCAAGCTAGAGGGTAGTTAAGCCTCTGGACACCTGGGACTTCATCAATCCTGGGCATCCATAAATGTCTGTATTATTTTGAAGGTGTGCTATTTAGAGGCCAAACATCAGAAACAGAAGGAACATCCGGCCGAGGAGGCCCCACCAGAGAGAACGGGTAGTATTGCTGTCTATGAAAGTGTCTTTGATTTTCATTCTCTGTTCTCTGACTCGAGGAGAGCGTTCTCTCTTGCAGCTGGCGTCTTGAGGCCATGAGATACTACCGCCACCAAATGATGACGCTGTTCCCGTGACAATTGGTAAAGCTATTCACAAGGATGTCTCAAAGAGAGATAAAAACGATACTCTAGTTGGGAGGCTCCTGTAGTTTGATGCCAACTAGCTTACCTCTTCCAAACTGTGCAGAAGCGTCCGCACGCGGCCTCATACACATGCACACACACAAACTTTTTCTCCCCTTTGCATTACATTTCACTCAAGTTTGATGTGACCCAGCGACAATCAGTGAGTCACCATACGAACGCAGAGACTGTTTCAGATGCCGTCAAGCGAAGGCCATGACATGCACGATTAGAGAGAAAATCATAAGGCAGCGTGTTCCTGTGATTGAAGGAGGACACGTTCATTCTTTACAAGAAGGGGTCATGTGCTGTTGTTGTGATACTCTTTCTTCTAGGATATTTGATGAGCATTGATGTTCATTAGATCTGAGTTGGTGGTAAAACATCTACATCTATATCTATACACATACTGAGAAATCTATTCAAGTGCCTCCATAGGGGGTTTGTGACTTTGGCCATACACATTATTGGTTCTGAATGTCATTTACACGATTTGAATATGTCCATATGATAATGCAATTTGTTGTTGTGCTAATCATAGGTCTCCTCTGCTGTGCCTGTCTGGTGGCCTGTGTTAAAGCACTCGTGGGCCGCCTTACAGAGGCAGCAGTTAAAGCAGCAAGTATTCTACCTAGAGAGAAGGATCCAGTTTTCGGGAATGGGATTCACCCGTCTCTGTCTGTTGGTTTTGACATATCAGATAACTGATATGTTTTTTGTGACTAGTATGCTGCGCCGAGTTGATGATGTCAAGATCGTCTATGATTAGAGGTCGGGGTTTTTGCAAGTTTTGTCCTATAAAGCACATGTCCAACTCAAGGCCCGTGGGCCGAATCCGGCCCGGTACCTCATTTTATGTGGCCCCCGAGAGCATGCAAAGAATGTAATTTGCTTATACAATTTGCTATATGTGCGGTGTCCATATACTACATGTCCCACAAAATGCCTCTAGATTTTGTTACCTGCACACTGAAGTGTCTCTAAATCAGCTGCCGACGCCGAGTGATGGGGTGGTAAAAAAGATATAATTAGTACCAAAATGTCCAAGGAAAGAAACGATGCTTAATGGAGACAAGCCAGTATGTCTTCTTTGCTTCGAGGCAGTAGCAGTGCCCAAAGTATACAATTTACGGCGGCACTTCGACACTGAACACGGAGCCAAGTATGCTAACCTAAGCCACTAAGAAAAGCAAAAAAACGTCCAAGAATTAGGGCAGCCTGCATTCTCAACAGAATATGTTTATGAAATACTACATTACTATCATCTATCACACATGATCTCAGCAGATAGCTGTTGGAACACCATTTATATGCCACAGACCGCACGTTAGATCAGAGCACATTTATTTGTTTTCTTTGCCCATCTCAACTGCGACCTAAAAGTTAAACAAAGTTAATGATAATGTGTGATGGTAAAAAAAAGAACTATTATTCACTTGAACATTTTGATCTTTGATGGATGAGTAATGTAATGATGAGGGTTTCTTTATCCCATAAATTCAAGGGACTTGTTATAATAACACAGAGATATGTGAGTGTGTGCCCACATACAGTATTTTTGTGTCTATGTATATATCGATGCACAAGCATGTGTTTTTGTTAGCTAAATCTTTTTTTAAATAAATAGTACAGTAGTTATACACCTGAATGTCTGCTTCCAATAATTTTTCTTAGACTAAAAATAAAATAAAGGAGTTTTGCGGCCTCTTCCGTTTGTGGATACTATGTTTTCTTTTGATCGATTACAATGAAATTACTTAAAAATTTTGATTGATTCTCATGTAAATGATTAACTCAGAGGTGTGAGTTTAATGTTGATTCTCAATCTTAATTACTGATGTTCATTGATTTCATATTTTGATTTTAATGTGTGATCTGTATACTGGTCAAGGTGGGGCCTTCAACGTGATCGTTCCCTCACGGACCCTCAGCCAGTTGAGCCACTCCCCCTCGTGTGGAAACAAGACCCTGTCACACAACATATGTTGTCCATGCAAATTTCCCTTGTATTGTTAATTGTGAGATGTTATATTCTCAAAGGGAGGAATGTGGTGGCCAAATTTGGCATCCTAGCAGATGTTCTGGCCTGAGCTGTTGTTCAGACGTGAGGGAAGGGGCAGAGGGAAGGCCAGGTCACCTGAAAGACAGTATGTGCCTTTCGGAGACACTGGAATCTAGGTTTGTGTCCTAGCCATAGCATGAAGAGATACAGTTGAGACCAAATGTTTACAAACACCTAAGCTAAAGATATTCAAACTCAGTTTTTCACAACTTTTTCACACATTTCATGTTACCATACATTTCCTTTGGCAAGTCAATTAGGGCATCTACTTTGTTCACATCAGAGGTCATTTTAAAATAATCAGTTAGAGATTTATTTCACTACATACCCCAAGTTGACTGTCTCTTTAAACTGTCTGAAAGATTACATAAATTGATGTAATGGCTTTTTTATTTTTGACTGGTACTATACATTAACAAAAATATTGACCCAAATGAACTGCTGTTGCATACCCTATCACCACTACTAAACCACCAATAAACCACAGTATTTCAGTCTGCATCAAAGCCATGGAGACATACAATAATGCCTTCAAGTCACATGATCATGGTAACATTGGCTGTCATTTATACAGACTGAGTCACTAAATTCGTCTAACTGTCCAGCATCCAATACAAACTATAGGCTTTTTTTATACAATGATCATTATATGGATAACAGTGTTAATAGTGATAACAGTGTTTGAATTCTTATCATTGAAATTGATTTAATAATTTTTTTTTTTTTTTAATAATAAAAATCCGACATTGAACACAATGCTGTTCAGTGCTCACCTCCTTCTTCAGTTGTGACTAAGGCAGGTTTATAGGTTGTGGGAATGGGGAGACAGGGCTGCTGAAGCTACCTCTGTTGGGCCTGGCAACAGGCAGGGGCAGGAATAGCTTGCTTAAAGTTTGCCTGCATTGATTAATGTTGGCTAAAAGAGGATCTAATGTAAATATTTCCAATTTTCTGTGAATATTAGGCTAAGTAAAGGTAGGGGAGCAAAATAGCCTGCTTGTTTATGGACTTGGAGCTTCTGGTTAATTGCCACCACTCACAGACTACACCCACCTTTCTGCGTGAAAAGTTGGGTGACATACTACGTCTTTTCTTTTCTCTTTCTTTTCTTTCTTTTTTGTTTTCGGTAACCAGACTTTTCGTTAAACTGAGACATGATGATGCGCTACACTCCACACACTTGCCGTCGTAAAGGCTCCAGTACACTTCAAGCGAAAGCAAACGTTGTTCGCCGAGGCTGTGAAGGTATTCTTGTACGCTTCTGATTTCAGTTTGTGGCAGCTTACAGCCCCAATACAGCAGGGGGAACCAAACATTACGGATCGCGAAAAAACATTACAAGTGGCTACTTATTGTAACGAGTTTTAAAAGTGTTCCTATTTTTTTAATTACTTCAGTTAAGCTTCTGTCAAAAGTATTCATAGTTTAAGATTAAATTCCAAACATTTCTAAAAAAAGTGCTGCAATGACCAAAACGAATAGTAAATGCTGTACCCAGAAACAAAAGGAGCCATCCAAAAGTTTTTTCAGAGCAGGCCACCACCCACCATATACTTGGACCAATCACACAGGATGTTTGCTGTTGTTCGTCGAGCAAGAAAAAATGGGCTACACAATTCCAGGCTTTGCTGATTTTTTGTTCGCCTACCCTCGGCGAAAGCGAACTATTTAGCAAAATATAAGAAATTCTAATTAGGCATACCTAACATTCTAATATTTTTTCAGGGCCCCTGTAATTCACAGACCCTAAGAATCGTCCTGCTATGGAACGATTCCCGGGTGTGGAAAAAGGTACTTGTTCCCATAATCTGTGATCACCGCTGTGTTCAGAATAAGATGAGCAGCTTTTGGGGAGCTGAAACAACTAGAAAATGCATTTCCATGAGCAAATGCGGATGGTGGTGGACTGACCGCCTTACCGCACAAGTGGACTGTGCTACAGACCCCATTTGTAGACAGGGGTTTTTAAATTGTGTCTTGGGCGAGCGGCTCACCTACCCAGTTGTAAACATTTAGTGAGTTAATGTAAAGGAGACTAATGCTTTTTTTCTGTGAAGAACTATTAGTAGCCTATTAGTATTCAAAAACACCAATTCCTTACTGATCATTAGTTTTGTGATTAAGAAACATTAGACCTTATTTATAATTTTTTGTTTATGGACACCTTCACTTTATAAAGAGGTTAAATTAAATTAATAAAATAAACCTATGGCAATTTTGGCTGATCATCAATCTCCAAATGAATCCATTCCGCTTTCATTGCGTGACAATAGCCAACTCTTAGAAAATCTATACCAGGTTTTGCTCATTACCTTGCTGTGGAAGAAGATTGTCTTGGCTTTCATCAAGACAATATCGATCTGACCAGACTACGTTCACTAGCTAAATTTCGTTCATAGGCACGTTTCTCTATCAGCATGCTGGCATGGCTAGTGGTCGTAAATGTACACGCATAGCAAATCCAACTTGTTAATCAAAACATATATTAAAGTAGAAGGCTGTATGAGAGGGTCGGCTGTATGGCAGGAAGCCAACCGATTAAAATTAATAATAAAACATATAACACGTGAACCGATCACTTAGCTGCATACACACGCACTGGACTGCAATACCCAAGACATGTGGGCACTGGAATGGAATCAACAGGGTCAAAACTGCAGGCATAGTTAAAAATAGCCAAAAATAGGCCTAATAATAAGAATATGATTTAGCAATAACAAGATGTGTTCGCATACTAATAATTTTTGTTGTTTAATTGGGATAATGTAATCAGTAGTGACATGAACACACCCACAACCTAGAATAATGTTATTATGATCAACAAACTCACAAGAAGGCATAATGTTTGCATAGGTGTCAGCCTGCTCTCTGATTCGTACATATGTAGATACTACATTTTATAACAGGAAAAGACTAACAAAGGCTTAAAATGGTGGCAGGAAAGTGTGTTGAATGCTTAGGGAAATGTCAGTCATCTCGGGTGGCTCACAGCACTCAAACGCTGGGTTAGAAATGGCATGATGTTGAAATCTTAGTCCAGGAGTTATTTATTTTATTTTGAATCTTAACCATAATCTAATCTCTCACTTGTTGGTAGATAATTAAAACAAGCATTTTTTAGTACAAAAGGTTTTACTTACAGAGACACAAACACGTACAAAGATTAATCTTTATTTTTTCTTTGTTAAGAGACATAAAATGAGATCAACTTTGAAATTGTTTCTGTACCCGTCATTTGATTTGCAAAAGAAAAGCTGTGGTTGACTTATTTCAACCCTAAAAATGAATGTTTCCAGTTTTGCATTCAATGAGAAATCTGTACAGTCACGATCGCTGTATAAACCTACATGGGAACAGATATATTTGTCCTCTTCTTAAGGGGCCATTTGGCACTTTTCAATAATCTGTCTATTGTTCTCTACATTAGAAGATACACGCTCCTCCAATTGTTATTTTTCTAAAATACTATAAAAGGCAAGGGGGCTGCCCTTCATGTTCTCTTAACATTCCACCAATCCCTGTGCATTACTGTTTTCGGGGGCGGGTTACTGTTGTCACAACCTGGGACAAAGCATTTTACGGGCACATCGCCTGTCAACTGTGTCCTTTCGGCTGTACTGTTGATTGCCACCGGACCGGCCGAAAACGTAGCTAGCTAGCTAACTGTTTGTTTACAACCTGACGCCAAAGCATGGTCAACCAATCGTTAGACACGCCCCATTTCCTAGAGGATGGTGATATAATTCTCTAGGATTTCTGGGTGTTGTGGTCCACTGTGAATGGCCAAACTAGATTTGAACGCCAAGCTTAAAAAATTAAAACGTGGTTAAAATCCTTTCGCTTGAGATTATTTTGTTATTTAAGGCAGAGATGTAACTGTAATTGACATGAAGCAAAGCATTGAGTGAACAGGTAGGGAGAAATTCCCCTTTAATTTATTATGGTGACTGCTTGCACATGCATGCCTCACATGCCTTGTTGCATGCATGCTGTTGATACAGCTTTTCATGGTGATTTACGTTTTATTTGTAATGATAAATCCTTAATCCATCATTGTGTGAATGAGTTGGCAGGCATGACCTCCCTGAACTTATGTAGATGAACCCACTGGCACGTATTTTTCTATAAGGCCATCTTAGGGAAGATATTTAAGATATTTAAGATATATAAGGGAAATTATATTTGTATCTTACTTAATTTGTCAGTTACTTTTCGGTGAAACGACTTGATGCTCTTTTGGATGGCGGATGGCGTTTAGCTACTATGCACCTTGGTGTTGGAGTTTGCTGCAAAAACAGCTGAAGCTCAAATAATTAATTTCTTGTTTTTCTTGATTTAAAAAATGCATGGTTGAGGGACACCAATCCCCCCCCCCCCCCCCCCTCCCAAGTAAAATTATAAAATTTAATAACACACACCAAAACGAAAACCAAATCTATGTGTGTCAGTGTTAATTTTGTCAACAAATATTTGGACTAAAAGTATTCACTGGCAACCTTTTTTTTTCATGACTAAATTGTAAGGACAATGTAAATGAAAAAATATTGACGTCGAAAATTAAGACGAAATCTGTGTTCATTATGCCCTGACAAATTAAGACGAGATGAAATAGCTGGCAGGAATAGGGGGTTTTGTGGACTAGGAGAAGGCCTACGACCGTGTCCCCCGGGGAGTCCTGTGGGGGGTACTGCAGGAGTATGAGGTGCCGGGGCCATTGCTACGAGCCATTTGGTCCCTATATAACCGGAATGAGAGCTGTGTCCGTATGCTCGGCACAAAGTCAAATATGTTTTCAGTGGGTGTTGGACTCTTCAGTGGGTGTTGCCCCTTGTCACGATCCTGTTTGTGATTTTCATGGATAGGATCTCAAGGCGTAGCCGGGGGGAGGAGTGTGTCCAGTTTGGGGACCTCAGAATTGCTTCTCTGCTCTTTGGAGATGATGTGGTTCTGTTGGCTTCTTCAGACTGTGACCTTCAGCATGCACTGGAGAGGTTTGCAGCCGAGTGTGAAGCGGTCGGGATGAGAGTCAGCACGTCCAGGTCTGAGGCCATGGTTCTGTGCCAGAAAACGGTGAAGTGCTCTCTCCGGGTTGGGAGGGAGTTGCTGCCCCAAGCGAGGGAGTTCAAGTATCTCAGGGTCTTGTTCATGTGAGGGAAAAATGGAGCGTGAGATTGACAGGCAGATTGGTGCAACGTCAGCAGTAATGCGGGCGTTGTACCGGACCGTCGTGGTGAAGAAGGAGCTGAGCCGAAAGGCGAAGCTCGCAATTTACCAGTCAGTCTACGTTCCGACCCTTACCTATGGTCATGAGCTTTGGGTAGTGACCGAAAGAATAAGGTCATGAGTACAAGCGGCCGAAATGAGTCTCCGTAGGGTGGCTGGGCTCAGCCTTAGGGATAGGGTAAAGAGCTCGGTGATCCGGAGGGAGCTCAGAGTAGAGCCTCTGCTCCTTCACGTAGAAAGGAGCCGGATGAGGTGGCTCGGGCATCTGATTAGGATCCCTTCTGGGCGCCTTCCTTTAGAGGTTTTCCAGGAACGCCCTACTGGTAGGAGACCCCGGGGTAGACCCAGAACAAGCTGGAGAGATTATATATCTCATCTGGCCTGGGAACGCCTCAGGATCCCCCAGGAGGAGCTGGAAAGCGTTGCTGGGGAGAAGGATGTCTTGACTACCCTGCTTAGCCTGCTACCACCGCGACCCGGCCCCAGAAATGAGGCGGAAAATGGATGGATGGAAGGATGGAAATAGCTGGCTCTGTTCTGGCGGACAACCTAGATCAAAGTTGCTGTCTAAAGGCATTGGTTGTTTTCCTTTTTAACCATTCATTTAATGGTATAACAAATTCTCCCTGCTTTCATGCATCTTTCTCATACATGATTATTTTTCTCTGCTCTGAGTCTGTGTATGTCCGAGCAAATTTTTGCTTGAATTTGACTTTAACGCAACTACAATTTTCAGTAAGCGACGAAGGCTAAAACTAAATAAAAAATGCTTGTCAAAATTAGCACTGATGTGTGTCAAAGCCCAACAACCTTATCTAATTTTAATACGTTCCCCGCTGCAAAGCCAAGCATGCAGGCGGTCACAAAACTCCAATAAGTTGCCTAACGCTCGGGGTTGTGCTGTTGGCTTTCATCAGTGCATGTACGATACATGTATAATAAAGCGGGAGGGGTGTGTTCATAGTGGAGAGCGGCAGTACATGGTAAATTTCACACTAAGCGGCAAGCCAAGTCTATACATTGTATCATTACTCTTGTGCTGGGCTTCCACCAGGGGGTGCCGCAGCACCCTCAGCACTCCTACTTCCCGCGGCTATGCTAATATTGGCTAATCTTTATGTATAGGTAACTTTTTAACAATACATTGGTTCTGATAGCACATAGTAATGTCTACAGGAGAATGAAAAAAATCACGGTTCAGATCAGTCCTCTTGAAGTCTCAATATTTAACACAAATTTTCTCTGCCACCAAGCACAATCTCCCGCAAAACTGACAAATTGCTTTATGGCACAAGGTAGTGCATCACTAAATCAGGAAGTGATGCCCATACTTGGAGTATAGTCGTTGATCGTGCTAGCGATATGCAGTGACCACGAGCATGAGGGGTCGCCAAAATCATCTCCTACAGATAAACTGCCTCTAGTAACTTTAAACTAAGAAGTGTGATTCTCTTGGGAATTGTAAAATTGGCAAGACTTCAGTACCAAATACTATGTATTGTAATACATGTATTGCCAAACCTTCGAGTCCTCTTCATTTTGCTACTGGTCACAATGAAACTAGTAGGCCTATAGTATAACGGCACTTTTGTTGTTACATTAATTCTATAAATTAGAGTAGAATTAATATTACCATATTCAAATGACATCTACATTTGGAATGAATTTTGGAGAAAATAGACAACCATAGTTTGTTTTTGAGTGTGAAAAAGAGAAATTGAGTTTGTGTTGATTCCATATCTCATACCTGCAGAGGATTCCCATGTTCTCAAGTAGGTAGCACTGTCCCCCATTGAAGCAGTAACTGGGTAGAGTGTCACAGGGCGAGCGGCAACTCCCATTCTGCCTCTGGTAGCCCAAACGGCACCCACCCATTCCATCTGAGCCATCAATTGGAGGCGCTGCAGCAGGGCCATCAGGGATGGATGCGCCTCTGCTGGGTGGTGGTGCCATGTCTAGGGTGAAGGTACTGGATCCTGGGGCCTTTGGTTTTGAACGAGCAGGGGAGCCAGCTGGAAGCTTTAGATCATCGTCACTGTCGTAGGTATCAGTGGTTGTGCTGTAGCTATACTCATCTGCTGTGGGGGACACACTGTCCTCATAGGGCGTGAGGTAGTCATAGTTATCCGGCATGGCCCAGGATGTCGGGTCGCCAGCCTGCAGCTCATGGGCCACGGAGGATTGAGAGGAGGAAATTAGGTCCAGGGAGCGGCCACGAGAAGCTGGGTCGAAGAAGTCCACATGGAGAACATCAGAGTGGGAGGGGTTGGCGGTGGGCGAGGGTAGCACCGTTGTCATGGAGACAAAGCGGTCCAGATCAAATACAGCCGTGTCCTTGCCGTTAAGCCATTGTAGGTCAGTATTGAGCTTCTCATCCTGAGTATCCTCCACTACTCCCCGTCCCAGGGGGTTACTGGGCAGCAGGAGCTCCGTCTCTGCGGAGTCAATGCTGAGCTGAGGTGGGGCTACCACGCTCTCCACAGCTCGTTCTACCAGCATGCCACTGCCCTGTTCCTGCTCACTAGTGCGGCTAAGGTCACTCAGGGTCACTTCGTCGGCAGGGGTTGAGCTGCTGACCCCAGTTGCCGTGGTGACAGCAGCCCGATTTACCTTAGCAGGCTCCTCCTCCTCACTAAACATGAAGGTTGAATTTCTTGTTAGCTTCACCTCAGTGACGTTAGTCCCGACAATATTCCCTGCAAAAGCAAACAGCAATGTTGGTGCTCTTGTTTAAAAAGCATACACTCAGATTTGTCAAATTCATACATGCAATCAGAATTGTTTTGTTATTATCACATCAAATTGTAACCTTCAACAACCAGTCATTCGGTATCAAGGAATTAAGGAAGACGCTCCCAAACATTTGAAAGAAGTAGGCCTAAATGTTCCCCGCCAGGGAGAGAACATCAGCCATAAACTGAATAGAAATGCAGTCATAAGATACATATCCTTGTCTATGAAAGAATGTACAGGTTTTTTATATATATATATATATATATATATATATATATATATATATATATATATACAAACAAATTAATTAAAGTGTTGCAAAAACATTTCGTTTTATTGTTTTCCCACTGCAAATAAAATCTGAATTGCAAGATCAAAAAAATTTAATTTCAAGACGATTTTATGCCCAGCCAGTACAATGCTATGTGTGTGTATTGATGGAGAGCCCAACAAGGACAGATTGTGTGTGTGTATGTGTGTGTGTGTGTGTGTGTGTGTGTGTGTAGGTGAGTGTTACTAACTGGGGTAGCTTCCAACTCCTGCAGCTGAGGTTGTGGCTGAAAACCTGTCCCCTTTGAGGCTCTAACTACTGTATATGAACACAGTGGGCATAACACAATCATCATGCTCTGGAAAAGACTTGTCTCTAGTGATTGTTAAATACATTTATAGTAATTGTTACTGACTGATTTAATTTTTTTCTACTTTGTAATACAAAAATCTAAATTGTCTCTTGACTTTCTGTTTATACCGTCAATCTGTCTGTGTTCTCTCCATTAATAGAGGCTTGTCACTTAATGTTTAATACGTTGTTGCTAGTGGTAACAAAGACACGACGCTAAGTTGGAGGACCAAATCTGTGCTACTGGCTGCAAAAAAGTAACAAGACTTGTAGCTACAGTTGTAGGCTAACTATAGAGTCGCCGACGTATTCTCTTTATTCTCGACATATTTTCTTTAACAAATATGGATCGACCCCTATACATTTGATCTTATCTGCATATCTGTCCCTCTCAAGTGTAAATAAGTGACTGATAATGGACGCAGACATTGCTGCCGGTTTCTTTGAGTTGTTTACATACCAACCCGTATCTGAACCCCCCGACATGGCGGACGATGTGAAAGTGGGCATATCCATGACGTCAGTGATAGGCCTTTATAGAGAACCTAAGTCCTCCCCTTCCGGTTGACCACCATGGGACCTTTTCTCAGAAAAAATATGTATGGTAGTCAACGGCGAGCGACAACTTATCATGGAATGAATTGTGCCATGAAGTACACATATGATTTTGGTCAATTTAAAATAGCTTTGCACGTCAAGAAAATCGCAGTTTGTCGTAAAACTTTTGAAGTATGATACTGTGAAATATATAATTAGAAAGACAACAAATCCAACAGTCGCATAAGGGCTAACGTTAGCTAGCTGACGTGACTTGTGTAACACTCACCAAAACCTTGTAGAGCAGGTCCCGTATGCTAGCTCTTTCTCAACCCACTAACTCTCCTTTCGCACAGCTGCCGCTCTTTTCATGGGCAACTCATAATGATTTTCACGTCTTTTATACTTTTCCCCTCGTTCTAGGAAAAAGAGCTCATATGTGCCAAAGTGACTGGGGACGTACACTGTGCGAGACTAGAGATGTAGTTCATTGAGGAGGCTAACACAAAACTCAACATTACTTTCATGTTTTCTGACAAACGGCAACTTTCTTGACGTGCCAAACTATCTTTTAAATTGACTAACAACATCATATGTGTACTTCATGGCACAATTCATTCGAGATCGAAATATGAGTTGCCTCGCGCCGTTCACTTCCATACATATTTTTTCCGACATAAGGTCCCGTAGCAGTAAACCGGAAGGGGCTGACTTAGGCTCTCTATAGACCAGAGCAATCATCCGGGAACTTTGCCCTTGCGTCATGTCCCCGCCCCCTTTTGAGGGAAAACATCCCGTCCATTTTGACAGGCGGTCGATACAAAATCCGAGGTCTATGACAATATAACAGCATAAAGTAAAAACAGTGTTGCTTTTTAGCTATTAAGAGTCAAAATCCCATGGCCAGTCAGACAAACAATTATATTATGTTGTTGCTGATCAATGATCGACTTTCTTATATAGTAAAAATTTAAGAAAGGGATGGGTGTCCTTACTTTAGTCTTCCTCCATCAAAGTGCACAAACGACCACACCAAATGGCCATATATGCCAGATCCTGACATATACGAATCTGTTTGAATCTGAATTTGTTTGATCTGTCACTTTTCTGTCGTTATGAGTTCAGTCTGTTCAATGTGACGTTAATGTGAACTGAGAAAATCGCAAATGGTGCAAACCTATCAGCCTCACCAAGCTAGAGCCCCCACACACAAAGTAAACTAAATTACACAAATATGGGTTAGTGATTAAAAGTAACTGTTAGCCAGCTGCTTGTTTATTTATGGGTGAGTTTAAAACTAGAAAATGCTTTTCCCTGAGCAAATGCGATGTGATGCGTCGCAGTTATGACGTTAGAAATGCTATATTTAGGTACAAAACGGGCACCGATTTTGCGGCGCACCTTGTCTTCAAGTTAAATTGCCTACCTGTTCCCATAATTTTTGACAGTCAAACTTTGATTCATTTTGAAGTAAACCCCTGTCTGGACGTGACCTTAAGTGGAATAAGCAATCAGTCAACAAATAGTTATTTAAAATACGTGCTATATACTTTACTAAAGTCGCTACTAACTTAAATTAAGTTAAATCTGTCGGTCGGGGCCTTTCAACTCTGAGTAGTCCAAGGCCTTTGAAAGATTCTCAGAAAAAAAAAAAAAATCGATCCAAGGCAGAGGAAGATCTGCCCACTCAAAGTTTTCCGTGTCTTCACTTCTCCAGGCCAGCGGTAAAACACACGTCATTTTCCACAATAGCTTGCTAGATAGTTTGTTTTGATTTAGAATTCAGTCGCGTTGATTGAAATCCATAAAGCGAGACTTATTTTCATTGTTTTATGTATGGTAATGTCAGTCAGTTTGGCTACTATTACATAGGCCTATAACACATTGAATTTTAACTTTAGCTATGCTGATTGATTGTGAATGTAAGTGATGCTCATCGGTAACGTTATCTGTACCAAGATAAAAGGCAACCTAGTTGTTGCATTCTTGGGCGGGGTAATTTTAAGTAGGCCTATCAAGGCAGTTAAGAATATATTAATGATCAGCGGATATGAAAAATTGTTCATATTTAAAATACTTCTGCTAATGAAGAACTATGCGTGGTAAGAGTTCGAGGTATCATATCAATTGCCGTGAGAAAATCTGGACCTTTCCTTTCATCTTTTGTTTTCCTCTATGTCCACCGAAGCATTGGTTTCCTTAAAGATTGCGTTGAGTGTCATGTCCAGTATTTGTGACCATGGATGCGTGCCTGAAAAATCAGTGCATTAAGAAAACAAGAAAAGGTATTTATTAGTCAGATGATTTATTGCTTTAAGGTTTGCAGAGCAGACTGCAGAAATTAGCAGATCGGCTACTCTTAGACAGCTAAAAATACAAGATCAATACAAGATCATCATCGTCATTATAAATTAAATATAGGCTATAATATAGGAGTTAGTTGGGTAGAGAGTGGTGACTTGCAAGCACAAATGGGCGAGAACTGTGGGGGAGGCAAGGAAAACGATAGTATTTCAACGAGAGAATATGCCTGTTTATTACCACTTTATAGGCTAAATAAGCAGATATGTACAAATAATACTGAGCAATGATCTTGCAATGGGACCTACATTTTACTGAGATGTTTTGAAATGTGTTTTCGACCCGGTGATTATCTGGCAGTGATTATGAGTGTACAAACGCAATTGCAAGCAGTACCTTGGCAAACTGTCGTTCGAAGCCTAGAATTGTTGTTGACTAGGGCCACGTCATAAAAAAGCTAAGTTGTTTGACACGGTCGCCTTAATTTAGGTAAACGACCATGTAACTGTAAAGGCAGTTAGTTTTTCAAAGTATCTGTAGCAACATATACATTGTTTTTCCCAGACAAAGAAGTAAACTAATGTCAAAGTTGGCCATAGGAGGTTTGAGCTCTTAGAAGACACCGCTTGGCTACACCAAAGTATCAACTCGGTAAAATGAAAAACCTTTTTTTGACACTAAAACTGCTATAATATTGTGATGCCACAAGTAATGTGATGCCATGTTAGTTGGGTAGAGAGTGGTGACTTGCAAGCACGAATGGGCGAGAACTGTGGGGGAGGCAAGGAAAACGATAGTATTTCAACGAGAGAATATGCCTGTTAATTGCAGTTTTATAGGCTAAATAAGAAGATTATGTACAAATAATATTGAGCAATGATCTTGCAATGGGATCTATGTTTTACGGAGATAGTTCTGTCTGAAATGTATTTTCGACATGGTGATTATCTGGCACTGATTATGGTGTACAAATGCAATTGCGAGCAGTAGGCTGTCGTTTGGAGCCGTAATTTTTGTTGTTTTGGACCGCATCATCATCATCATCATCATCATCATCTTCATCCGCTTTGTCCGGGGTCGGGTCGCGGAGGTAGCAGTTCCAGCAGGGCATCCCAAACTTCCCTTTCCCGGGCCACATTTACCAGCTCTGACTGGGGGATTCCAAGGCGTTCCTAGGCCAGTGTGGAGATATAATCCCTCAACCTGGTCCTAGGTCTGCCCCGCGGCCTCCGCCCAGCTGGACATGCCTGGAACACCTCCCTAGGGAGGCGATCAGGTGGCATCCTTACTAGATGCCCGAACCACCTCAACTGGCTCCTCTCTACGCAAAGAAGCAGCGGCTCTACTCCGAGTCCCTCACGAATGGCTGAACTTCTCACCCTATCCCTAAGGGAGAAGCCAGCCACCCTCCGGAGGAAACTCATTTCCACCGCTTGTATCCGCGATCTCGTTCTTTCGGACATTACCCACCCTTCATGACCATAGGTGAGAGTAGGAACGAAGATAGACCGGTAGATTGAGAGCTTTGCCTTCTGGCTCAGCTCTCTCTTCATCACAACGGTGCGATAAAGCGACTGCAATACCGCACCCGCTGCTCCAATTCTCCGGCCCATCTCTCGTTCCATTTTCCCCTCACTCGAGAACAAGACCCCGAGATACTTGAACTCCTTCACTTGGGGTAAAGACTCATTCCCTACTTGGAGTAGACAATCCATCGGTTTCCTGCCGAGAACCATGGCCTCAGATTTGGAGGTGCTGATCCTCATCCCAGTCGCTTCACACTCGGCTGCGAACCGATCCAATGAGTGCTGCAGGTCGCAGACCGATGATGCCATCAGGACCACATCATCTGCAAAAAGCAGTGATGCAATCCTCTGCCCAGCCCCTCCCCCGCGGCTACGCCATGAGATCCTGTCCATGAATATCACAAACAGGATAAGTGACAAAGCGCAGCCTTGGAGGAGGCCAACCCTCACCGGAAACGAGTCCGACTCACTGCCACGAACCCGGACAAAGCTCTCGCTTTGGGAGTACAGAGATTGGATGGCCCTGAGTAGAGACCCCCTCACCCCATACTCTCGCAGCACCTCCCACAGTATCTCCCGGGGAACCCGATCATACGCCTTCTCCAAATCCACAAAACACGTGTAGACCGGATTGGCATACTCCCAGGCCCCCTCAAAGATCCTCGCGAGGGTAAAAAGCTGGTCCGTTGTTCCACGACCAGGCCGGAAACCGCATTGTTCCTCCTCAATCCAAAGTTCGACTATCGGTCGAACCCTCCTTTCCAGCACCCTGGAGTATACTTTCCTGGGGAGGCTGAGTAATGTGATGCCTCTGTAGTTGGTTCACACTCTCCGGTCCCCCTTTTTGAACAGGGGAACCACCATCCCGGTCTGCCACTCCTTAGGTACTGTCCCCGACTTCCACGCAATGTTGATAAGACGTGTCATCCATGACAGTCCCTCAACACCCAGAGCCTTCAGCATTTCTGGGCGGATCTCATCAACCCCTGGGGCTTTGCCACTATGGAGTTGTTTGACTACCTCAGTGACCTCTGTCAGGGAGATTGATGCTGATCCCCCATCATCCTCCAGCTCTGCCTCTACTATAGAGGGTGGGTTTGTCAGGTTCAGGAGTTCCTCAAAGTGTTCCTTCCACCTCCCAATCACCTTGTCAGTTGAGGTCAACAGCGTCCCATCCTTACTGTATACAGCTTGGATGGTTCCCTGCTTTGCCCTCCTGAGGTGTCGGATGGTCTTCCAGAACCGCTTTGGTGCCAACCGAAAGTCCTTCTCCATGGTTTCTCCGAACTCCTCCCACACCCGCTGCTTTGCCTCTGCCACGGCCGAGGCTGCAGTCCTTCGGGCCTGTCGGTACCTTGCAACTGCCTCCGGAGTCTCCCGGGATAACATATCCCGGAAGGCCTCCTTCTTCAATCGGGCGGCTCCCCTGACCACCGGTGTCCACCAGGATGTTCGAGGGTTACCGCCCCTTGAGGCACCTAAGACCTTGAGACCACAGCTCTCAGACCCAGCTTTAGCAATGGAGGCTTTGAACATCGCCCACTCCGGTTCAGTGCCCCCAGCCTCCACAGGGATGCCAGAGAAGCCCCGCCGGAGGTGTGAGTTGAAGGCCTCCCGGACCGGGGACTCCTCCAGACGTTCCCAGTTTACCCGCACTACACGTTTGGGCTTACCAGGTCTGTCCAGAGGCTTCCCCCGCCACCTGACCCAACTCACCACCAGATGGTGATCAGTTGACAGCTCCGCCCCCCTCTTCACCCGAGTGTCCTAAACATATGGCCTCAGGTCCGATGATACGATAACAAAATCGATCATCGACCTTCTGCCTAGGGTGCTCTGGTACCAGGTACACTTATGAGCATCCTTATGTTCGAACATGGTGTTTGTTATGGCCATTCCATGACTAGCACAGAAGTCCAATAACAAGCCACCACTCAGGTTCAGATCAGGGAGGCCGTTCCTCCCAATCACGCCTCTCCAAGTGTCTCCATCATTGCCCACATGTGCGTTGAAGTCCCCCAGCAAGACTACAGAGTCCCCCTCAGGAGCCCCATACAAGGCTCCATCCAGAGTCTCCAAAAAGGCCGAATACTCCGAACTGCTGTTCGGTGCATAGGCACAGACAACAGTCAGAGTTTTCCCCCCCATGACCCGCAGGCGTAGGGAGGTGACCCTCTCGTCCACTGGGGTGAACTCCAACATAGAGGCACTTAGCCGGGGACTTGTGAGTATCCCCACACCAGCCTTGTGCCTCACACCCTGTGGAACTCCGGAGAAGAATAGAGTCCAACCCCTATCCAGGAGTGAGGTTCCAGAGCCGAGGCTGTGCGTAGAGGTAAGCCCCACCAGATCCAGCTGGTAGCGCTCCACCTCCCGCACAAGCTCCGGCTCCTTCCCTCCCAGAGCGGTGACGTTCCACGTCCCCAAAGCCAGCCTCTGCCACCCGGGTTCGATTCGTCGAAAACCTCTGCCTTCACTGCCACCTTTCTGGCAGCGCACCCGACCCCCTTGGTTTTTCCCGCAGGTGGTGAGCCCAAGGACCGCATCATGAAAAACCTAAAACAATGACAAGTTCGCGGTTTTCAGAAACACGTTTTTTATATTGTAGCCTTAATTTAGGTAAACGACCATATAACTGTAAAGGCAATGAGTTTTTCAAAGTATTTGTAGCAACATATCCATTATTTGTCCCACGATAAAGAAGTAAACTACTGTCAAAGTTGCTCATAGATTTGAGCTTTTCTGACCGCCTTAGCGCGCACAAGTGTACTGCAGTTCAGACTAGTGATGTGTCGTTCATGAATGATTCGTTCATTTTTAACAAATCTTTAAAATGACTCGGGACTAACGAGTAGTCTCAGAGAGTGATTCGTTCATTTTGGTCGCACATGCGCAACAACAGTCATGTTCAAGTCATTCGTTAATTTCGTTCAGCATGGTAAGTATAGGAAACAGAAATGAAAAGTTCACTCCTCAACTGGGTCTTTGGGTCTGAGTCGTTTGTTCAATTTTCATGTGACAGCCCCATAGGCTCAGTATAGGAAAGAGAAAAGAGTAGTATACCCCTCGAATGGGTCTTCGGGTCTGGGTAGTTTGTTCAATTATCACATGACAGCCCCATAGGCTCAGTATAGGAAAGAGAAAAGAGTAGTTCACCCCTCAAATGGGTCTTCGGGTCTGAGTAGTTCGTTAAAATTTCACCTGATAGCTCGGCATAGAAAAGAGAAATGTTAAGTTCACCATGGTTATGTAGTTACGACTGCGCCATAGTTATGATTCACTCACTGTGATAATTAAGTGACCTAAAGGCAGTTGCAATATACTCCTTTACTGAAACGTGATGTGTAGTATTTAGCCAAAAAATCACAATATTGATATAACTTTAAGATGTATTTATTTAAAATCAGGTTGCCCTATGCAGCCAAATAACAATCACACTTGAACTACAACTAAATCACACAATATTGCAGTATACGCTGTCTAATAAACTGGTTGTTTTGTTTTGTTTGATTTGACTGTAAACGGTAAAGTGAAAAACAGAAAAAAAAATTACCCAAAACCAGTAATAATAACTCGTGAACTAATTCAATCATTTCTGTTTTCTATGCTACGCCTAGCAGTCACGTGAAAAGCGAACGAAAGACAGGACAGGAAACAGAAATGAGTAGTTCACCCCTCGACTGGGTCTGAGTCGTTCGTTCAATTTTCACGTGACAGCCGCATAGGCTCAGTATAGGAAAGAGAAAAGAGTAGTTCACCCCTCGAATGGGTCTTCGGGTCTGAGAAGTTCGTTCAAAAGAGTATTTCACCCCTCGAATGGGTCTTCAGGTCTGAGTGAGTAGTTCGTTCAAAAGAGTAGTTCACCTCTCGAATGGGTCTTCTGGTCTAAGTCTTTCATTCACTAGTCACGTGATAGCTGCATAGGCTATGCACGAGAAATCAGGAAACATAAATTAGCAGTTCACCCTGAGGAACTGAGTCTTTCATTCACTTATAATGTGACTGCTTCATGCTTAAGTTATGACAACGTTCATAAGTGATCGTTATTTTATAAAAAAATGTAACCCCCCCCCTAAAGTAACCGATCTTCCCATCACTAGTCCAGACCCTATTTGTTAACAGCGGGCGCTTACTGCTGCAGTGGCGCCGGAAATGGGGGGGCCACGGGATCTTGCATTGCTAAGGCTGGTAACTTTTTGGGCCAAGGTTTATGAGTTCGCTATTTAGGCGCAAGACCTACATAATTATCTGCTCACACATGTGAAGAGCAGCTAGCATATTATGAATGAGCAAGCTTTTTAGCTTTTAGGCTTTATGCTTAATACCGATTTGTACACAGTTCATGAGTTATATGTCAACACTGGTCCTCCCAATCTGATTACTTTTTACAATATAGCACGTTCATAAAAATTATTATAACAAACAATGCAAAACGATGACTAAGTATTTAGAACATAGTTAGAACATATGAACACTATTTGAACATAGTTATGTACTTTGTCCTCCATGGTCGTTAATAAAACAAGTAGCCTATGATAGTTATAAAATACAGCAGTCGGCCTTCTTTAACTGTGTTGCACTATCATGAGTGCGTTAATGGTTTGCCAGTAGGCTATATTGTACATTGGCTATATTGTATGCAGTAGGGTATATTGTATATTGTATGAGTCCTCCGCAGTTGGTCAAATATTGGCTTTCCCAATCCTCAGCCACAAACGCCCAGGCAGAGTTGCCCAGGCAGGGTGCGCGCTCCGGTACTTAATAAAATAGCACTACAACCCTGGCTTGCACCAATGTTTCTTAAGGTCTCATTCTAAAACAGCTACAAACTTTCCAGCAGCTATTCAAGTCAAGCCATAGACAAACTGCTGTCAGCAATCATCTAAGACAACGGATCAATCGTCGTGAAGTTAGGATAATGTAAATGAGATTATCTCAAATTGGATCACAATGTCTTACAGAAATACTGGCAACATCTAATAATACTGTATAGACACTACGGATGTCACGAGAACCAATACTTTGGTACCAAGTCGATGCCAAAATTCTAAAAACGTGACGGTGTCTATTTTCTACAGTACTGTAGGTATCGGGGCTGCAATTAAAAAATTGGTTATGTAATGGCTCATTCCACCAAGCACTAGGGAACGGGTTGGGTCTTTCCGCTACCTTTCTGTTGAGGTTCCGGCGAGGTTCCGGTGACCCGGTACGAAAAGGCACAGCTAGGTACACTAAAGATAGTTGATTGGTCAACAGAAATCGCCACTTTGTGCGCAGTCTTTGTTTAGCCAACAAGGCATTCTCCTCGCCTGCGTAAAGTAGTATTTCCGAAACTCCCTTGTTTATTTCGGCGTAATTTCGCCTTGCTGCCTTCAGCCTTTTATTAAACAAAGCTTTTATCTTTGTTGTAATCAGCATTCACATACCGAGAAGAAATAAAGCAAAACATTCGCTATCCTCCATCGCGGTTGTTATGTTTTTACTCTGTCGCGTTCACTATGATGTCATGATAGTTGTGGCTATGAATCCCGCTTACATTTTGGGGTACCCGTTTACGGTGGAAATGCAGTGTAACTGTTCCAATATGTAGCGACTCGACCCATTACCTAATGCAAAGCCGATGGGTACATCCCACCCAAACGTGCGAGGGAGGGCATAGCCCACCCAAACGTGCGTCTTGCTCACCCAATCAAAAGTTAAGAATTTCTTTTTTTTCTCGGCCAATGGAAAAATAGCACAGAAAATTCCACTACCGTTTCTAACTTCTGATTGGGTGGGCAGCCTAAAGCCAACTCCCACTTCGCGTCACATTCAGGCACAAACAAAGCTCTGAAGACGCTGCACAAGTGTCGGCAACATTCAGAGGGGGAGGGGTGTTGCTTTACCAACTATGAACTCTAATGATTGCGCACACGGCTTAGGCAAAGGGAGTTAATGCACACACGGTATTGCTCCTGAAAAAATCACACTTTCAAATGCATAACCGGCTCTTACTCGAGTATGGATTGGAACAAATTAGTATTAAACTGAAGTTAAGATTGCATAAAAAAGTTAAATCTGTCTCAAGATTCGAACTGGCAATCTTCCGGCTACTAATCCATTTCTCTATCTCCCAGGCTATCTACCGAACTGGCTTGCCATCAGATTGCCCACCTAATAAATATGTCAGCCCCCCCAACTATAGCAGGTGAGAATCGGCCCTGACCTAATGTTCGCTGGATATGAGGCATAAGCGAGCAAACACCACCAAAAAGACGTCACTTTGGTTGTTCGTTCGCAGGTCGCCGCGCAGCGCATTTTTTCTACCTAAATTCTCCAAGGCTCATGTACAAGGCACACCAAAAGCGCAGTCTTACGGCAAATCACCGCTCACCATTAATTTTAAATGGAGGGGCATGCTGGGAAGGCAGCCGTCATCTCGAGACCAGTGGCAAAGCAAGCCGAAGCGAAGGAACGGTTGGAAATGTTACCAAAAGTAAACATTTTCTCAACTCTATGCAAATTCCAAGCGAAGTTCGGTAGGCGTTAACCAATCAGGTACCAATATTCTTTTTGATTTTCTCCTGCACATGAAACCGATGCACAAAGCCAACACAGCACGACAAATTGGATGGAGAAATATATGGAGAAATGTAATGTCTGAAATAATGTAATGCAATAATACATACAGTAATTAAAAATATGATTATATAAACTTGACAGATCACAATGATTGGACATTAAACTTGCTTGGCACTACGTAGCTGCTGCCTGTCAAATTTATCAGAAATGCCCACTAGCTCACAGCCTGGTTGACGAGGCGATGCAACTGGAGTGAACCAAAAGAGAACAGGCGAGCTCGCCGATTTTGGTGTGCATTGTACCTAACGGCTTGCTTGTTGCTCGGCTGATCTGGAGGGTGGCTTGGACACAAACAGTACAGGAAATGTATTGCTGTTACTTTAAACAAAAATTTGCTGACCATTTTGTGAAACTTAAATCACTTTACTTTGTCCGCTTTTAAAGTAGGAATATTATTTTGGGCGGGGAACGTAAGCCGTGAGTTTAGCGGCTTGGTTGGCCATTTTGGGCTACAATAAGTAAATTTAACAAATATTGTGTGTGGTTTATGCATTTCTTAGTAGACAATTCAATGTTTATTAGAATATTATTTGTGTTGCTGTTTTAGAATATATATATATATATATATATATATATATATATAGATATATATATATATATGTGTATACAGTGCTGTGCAAAAGTATTTGCCCCCTTACAGATACTTATTGTTTTTGCACATTTGTCACACTTAAATGTTTCAGATTATCAAACAAATTTTTTATATCAGACAAAGATAACCTGAGTAAATACAAAAAGCTGTTTTTAAATGATTTCATTTGTTAAGGGAAAAAAGCTATCCAAACCAACCTGGCCCTTTGTGAAAAAGTAATTGCCCCCCTCCCTTGTTAAATCATGAATTAATTGATATTAACCACATTTTTGGGAAAGCTGAGTTCAATTTCACTAGCCACACCCAGGCCTGATTACTGACAGAAATGTAAAATCAAGAAATCACTTAAATAGAACCTGTCTGACAACATGAAGTAGGCTAAAAGATCTCAAAAAGCAACACATCATGCCCGATCTGAAGAAATTCAAGAACAGATGAGAAACAAAGTCATTGACATCTATCAGTCTGGAAAGGGTTACGAAGCCATGTCTAAGGCTTTGGGACTCCAGCGAACCACAGTGAGAGCCATTATCCACAAATGGAGAAAACATGGAACAGTGGTGAACCTTCCCAGGAGTGGCCGGCCTACCAAAATTACTCCAAGAGCGCATCGACGACTCATCCAGGAGGTCACAAAAGAACCCAGAACAACATCTAAAGCACCGCAGGCCTCACTTGCCTCAGTTAAGGTCAGTGTTCATGATTCAACAATAAGAAAGAGACTGGGCAAACATGGTATCCATGGGAGAGTTCCAAGGCGAAAACCACTGCTGACCAAAAAGAACTCAAAGGGCCGTCTCACATTTGCCAAAAAACATCTTGATGATCCCCAAGACTTGGGAAAATATTCTGTGGACTTACGAGACAAAAGTGGAACTTTTTGGAAGGTGTGCGTCCCGTTACATCTGGCGTAAAACTAACACAGCATTTCAGGAAAAGAACATCATACAGACAGTCAAACATGGCGGTGGTGGTGTGATGGTCTGGGGCTGCTTTGCTGCTTCAGAACCTGGGCAACTTGCCGAAATTGATGGAACCATGAATTCTGCTCTCAACCAGAAAATCCTGAAGGAGAATGTCCGGCCATCAGTTCGTGACCTTAAGCTCAAGCGCACTTGGGTTATGCAGCAGGACAATGAACCGAAGCACACCAGCAAGTCCACCTCTGAATGGCTCAAAAAACCCCAAATGAAGTTTTTGGAGTGGCCTAGTCAAAGTCCGGACTTAAATCCGATTGAGATGCTGTGGCATGACCTTAAACAGGCCGTTCATGCTCAAAAACCCTCCAATGTGGCTGAATTAAAACAATTCTGCAAAGAAGAGTGGGCCAAAATTCCTCCACAGCGATGTGAAGGACTCATTGCCAGTTATCGCAAACGCCTGATTGCAGTTGTTGCCGCCAAGGGTGGCACAACCAGTTATAAGGTTTAGGGGGCAATTACTTTTTCACATAGGGCCAGGTTGGTTTGGATAGCTTTTTTCCCTTAATAAATGAAATCATCATTTAAAAACAGCTTTTTGTATTTACTCAGGTTATCTTTGTCTGATATAAAAATTTGTTTGATAATCTGAAACATTTAAATGTGACAAATGTGCCAAAACAATAAGTATCTGTAAGGGGGCAAATACTTTTGCACAGCACTGTATATATATACACAGTGCATCCGGAAAGTATACCCCTTCACTACCCCTTCACTTTTTCCACATTTTATTATGTTACAGCCTAATTCCAAAATGGATTAAATAAAAAAATATTCTCAACATTCTAAGTAAAATACCGCATAATGACCAAGTGAAAAAAAGTTTTTTAGAATTTTTTGCAAATGTTTTCAAAAAAAATAAATAAATATCACATGTACATAAGTATTCACACCCTTTGCTGTGACACTCAAAATTGAGCTCAGGTGCATCCCGTTTCCACTGATCATCCTTGAGATGTTTCTACAACTTGATTGGAGTCCACCTGTGGTAAATTCAATTGATTGGACATGATTTGGAAAGGCACACACCTGTTTATATAACGGTCCCACAGTTGACAGTGCATGTCAGAGCACGAACCAAGTTATGAAGTCCAAGGAATTGTCTGTAGACCTCCGAGACAGGATTGTCTCGAGGCACAGATCTGGGGAAGGGTACAAAAAAATTTCTGCAGCATCGAAGGTCCCAACGAGCACAGTGGTCTCCATCATTCGCAAATGGAAGACGTTTGGAACCACCAGGACTCTTCCTAGAACTGGCTGCCCGGCCAAACTGAGCAATCGGGGGTGAAGGGCCTTGGTCAGGGAGGTGACCAAGAACCCGATGGTCACTCTGACAGAGCTCCAGTGTTCCTCTGTGGAGATGGGAGAACCTTCCAGAAGGACAACCATCTCTGCAGCACTCCACCAATCAGGCCATTATGGTAGTGGCCAGACGGAAGCCACTCCTCAGTAAAAGGCACATGACAGCCCGCATGGAGTTTGCCAATAGGCACCTAAAGGACTCTCAGACCATGAGAAACAAAATTCTATGGTCAGGCCCAGCCAGAGCCCAGACTTGAACCCGATTGAACATCTTTTGGAGAGATCTGAAAATGGCTGTGCACCGACGCTCCCCATCCAACCTGATGGAGCTTGAGACGATCTGCAAAGAAGAATTGGAGAAACTGCCCCAAAATAGGTGTGGCAAGCTTGTAGCATCATACTCAAGAAGACTTGAGGCTGTAATTGCTGCCAAAGGTGCTTCAACAAAGTATTGAGTAAAGGGTGTGAATACTTATGTACATGTGATTTTTTTTTTTCTTCTTTTTTTTTATACATTTGCAAAAAATTCTAAAAAACGTTTTCCACTTTGTCATTATGCGGTATTGTGTGTAGAATGCTGAGGAATTTTTTTTATTTAATTCATTTTGGAATTAGACTGTAACATAATAAAATGTGGAAAAAGTGAAAGGGTATGAATACTTTCCGGATGCACTGATATATATATATATCGGGGCCTATTGGCTAATACAAAGTACCACAGAACAGCCACAAGTTAGCAGTTTGGGACAAAAAAAATAAAGCCTAAACTTCAAAGAGTTTGAGTAAATTGGAAAACTCAAAAGTTACTAACCCTAGTAACGCATTACTTTTTTAAGGGAGTAATTGGTAAAGTAACTTACTTTTTAAAGAGGTGACGAGTAACTGTAACTAAATACAACTTTCCAGTAGCTAGCACAACACTGATTGTTTGTAATTTAAAAACAGTATTGTTTGTTTTACATAACTGAATTGCCACTGCTCTATTTTGTAATATAAGACAATTAATTTTTTTTGCTTGAAGGCTATACATGCCACTGTTGTTTTTTAAAAAGGCGGTTATGTTCAAGTATATGGGATTTCATTTGTTGTTTTACCATGGTATCGAATTGGGTATCGAGAATCGTGGAATTTCACTGGTATTGGTATCGATGGACTACTACATTTCTGGTATCATGACATCCCTAATAGACACATTAATTTGAACTGTTTTTAAAACGTGTTCTGTGCAGTTAAAACAACAATTATCATAACCCTAACCCTATTTTACTGTCATAGTACTGGTGCTTTTACATTGGTGTGATATTGTATAATAATATAACTTTGCATCCCTATACAAGGAACTTCCAGACTTTTCTAGGCTGGGGACAGCATCAGCGACCTAAGGCTCAATATAGGTTTATTTTCCCTCTTTTCTCAAAGACTTGTGGATTAACACAGATAATCTGCCCACGGCAGATGTGTGACTGCAGGCTGAAGGAAAGGAGAGGAGAGGAGTGATATAGTTTAGGGCCCTTAATTCTGTTAGTTTGACCAACACATTTTTAACAAAGCCCTTGCGTCAAAAATCCAGGTTTTTCCCCAGCAAATTCGACATCACAGCCATGCATGCGGCACATGGACGGATTCTTGCTGCAAAATCCCCATGTATGAGACCACTCACACCAATCTTGGCTGGAGCGGCCATTTTGAGAACTCAGTATTGCAGTTAGCAGGGGAACATGGTAAATTCAACACTAGTTTTTTTTAAGAGTTCAATGCTATCAGGGTGCCAGTTCAAAGTGCCTCATAAATTATTCAACAGGGAACCCAGGCCATAGTCATGCCTTTATGTTGGGTGGCCTCCCCCATTGTCATAGCGACAGCAGCAGCCTCAAAGAGGCCAAGTAAACTGCATTAGATTCAATATTACCATGTTATAAAGCTACAAAAAGTGCATCAATTACCATCATACATAAAATGTGTGCCATGTTGACTTGCCACACTTAATATTGTGACAATGGCCAATAATATGCCAATAGTTTCCAATTAGTCTATTTGTGGTAGGCTATAGGCCACTGTGTTTATAACATAGTTTACCAGGTCAAATGCAAAAATTCCTCGATATAACCATTGGGTTCATTAGACAGTGTTAAGTCAGCTCCAACCGGCATCCCCTCGCTGACCCACTTTTGGATGCACTCTTTGTGAGTGATGCTTTATCGCTGATCAAATCATGGGGCTTTAAGAGGCCTACTGCTTATGCACGCCAAAATAAGCATTTGCATGATAAATGTAACAAAGAGTATATATTACACATTTCTTACCATGTACAGACAGTGAAGTCAAGTGTAGGACCAAGAGGCTCGACAGCATCAGTAGCCTCCAGCATCCTGTGCAAAACCTTATCACCTTTTTTCCCATGCTTGATTTTAAGTCAGCACCAAAAACGGATTGTGGGAATTACTATTTAAATTTAAGTGTTCTACGATTAAATCTATTTCCAGAGTTAATATTTGTATTTGCATGAAGTATCAACGTTTAGATACCCGCCTCCATGCTCTTCTCCATAGCCTCTGCGTCTCGAAAGGTCCTCTCCTGTTTAACCCACCGGCTTCTACAATTCGGCACAACCGATATGTTTAACGTTCCATATCCAACAAATAATGAAGACGAGGAAGATCGAGCACGATCACGACTTGTCACTGCTTGGGGAAGTTAAGACAAGACCAAGCATAGGATAAAACCTGGTTCGTTCAGGGCTATCTATGGCTCTTGGAAAGGCTGAATGCCCCGCGGAATGGGATGCTGTCGACAACCTTCTCTCAACAATGAAAACCAGGAGGTTTTGCTGCCCCCTTCAGTCTCCCCCTCCACTCGGGCTGGATTAACACAAACGTGTTCTTAGCAAAAACACAGACTTCAGTGCATTAAGATTTCTATACCGAAATTAGGGCAAGAATTTCTATCAATGCATGTAGCTGCAAGCCTTAAATTAAGGGGTAATTAACACAGTTAATACCTATTTTGTTAACGGTCTAAGTGACAGACACCCAAAAAATTATAGAGAAGAGGGGGCGGGAGCGACAGTGGATGCTTCGTGAATGCACGAGCGCTTATTAAGGACTGGAGTGGGGTAGTCATACATTATTCTATACAAAGCTTTAGAGAAAAAGGGAGTGAAGCCATGCAAAGAGATGGTGCGTGCGTGCCTGGTGTTAGATGTCTTGTGAACTTGACTTGTTATTTTAAAACTAAAGATGTTTGCGGAGGCGAATAACTACAAACATTCTATATTAAGGCAAAATATTTATTTGGAGAAATTATTGGAGTCTTACCCGCGCACATAAAAAAAAAAAATTCAAGCTTTTTGAGTTCAAAAAAGCTTTATTCAGGTTGCACAAATTCGATCACTGACATTCGGATCAAAATAATTCAGGATAAAAAAATTCGAACAGTGAAATTCAGATCCAAAGATTCGAGTAAAAAAAAATTCAGATAGCAATATCCGGGATACCGAGGATAGGATAAGCCAGAGCCATATAGAGAGAATTCTCTTTATCCACTGTCTTTCAACGGCTCTGGGACAAGCAATCGAGCAAGAATGCAATTGAACCAACTTCTGGCCAATCAAGGCCAATAGTCCAATTGCAGCCAACATGGCGGAACGGACGGCCAAGCCTCCGGATACATCACTCCTCCGGTGGCCTATGTTGCTCATTCGTTAGCATTAGCGAAATGCAGTTAGTATTATCGTTGGCATCATTTGCAAAAAGCTCAGTATCATTGGTGTAATATTGCTGATTAAATTAGCTAAAAGCTATGGAGTATGTATATAGTTATAATGTTAACAAGTCAGTATTATCCTTAGCATCATTTGCAAAAAGTTAAGTGTCATTGGTGTAATATTGCTGTTTAAATTTGCTAAAAGCTATGGAGTATTTATGTTTATAATGTTAATAAAACCCCATATTAGGCCTATTAACCTATACTTTTCGTTTAACAGCGAGATGCATGAGTCACTGCACTCACGTTTATTGCTGATACATTGTTAATTCCTGTTCATCAGAAAATAGCCATGTTTTCCTTTCCTTTTACTGTTTCTTCTTCACCAAGACAACCTTTCTATCCAAACCATTCAGTTTAGAGCTAAGTACAGCTTTAATTAATTTCCACAAGTCTAATGGCAATATCATCACATTTATTTTATTTAGCATCTTTCATGTTGTGTTGCATTATATCATACATATTATTGAGGCTTTATTTGTGTAGTAACCCTTAATGTATATGTATTCTGAATTAAAAAAATAAGGAATCCCATAAAAATGCTATGACTTTTTTAAACAGCCCATCATCAATAGTCTATATCAGCCACCCATATCTTACCAATAGAGGATAGGCAGTAGCAATGAGTAACCAGACTACCATGTGTAAAGGGACCTGTAACAGCCCAATGTAAAGCAATTCAATAAGTAATACGTTATTTATTGTACATTAAGTATTTGACATCCTTATCCTTGATTTAGTTATGAACGTGTTCAATACCTTTTATTTCTATTATTGACCCAAGGCAAAAACATTTCATGGACCACCTTTTTGTTGTGTTGCCTTCTGAGAAGGTAAGTTTTCACAGTGTAATTAAACAATGTAGCTAAATTCTGCATTTCAGATGTATTTGGATTAGTGTAGACCTCCAACATCCACAGCACTATACTAAATTACAGTTCTACACTGGTGAATTTTGGTGTGGACAGCAAAGCACTATCCCACCTTAATGTTCACTGACCCTCATTCGTTCTTCATAAAACAATCTTTATACATATTACATTTAAAAAATGAACAGAGCTCTCATTCAGGCCTTCAAACAAACACTACCTGCAACATAAATGTGAGGGGCGTCAAAAAGAAAAAGGTCAAACAAAAAAAACTTAATCTGGGTGCTGGCAGTCAGGGCACTGTCCCAGGAAACATTCTAGTAATATCTCGGTTTGTGTCCGCTAACACAAAATGGCACCCTGCGTTCAAGCCTAATACTGCCTGGCAACCCTTCCAGTCGATCATGCCTGTTAAAAAAGGACAGAGATAAAAACATTAATGAGATGGTACAACTATATGTAAAGTACTAAAAAGCTAATTGCCTGAAAATGTAGTCTTTGCAGGCCCTGGGATGATCCTCTCAGACACATCTGGTAAACCAAAAGAAACATTGTAGTCTGAACAGAATTATTTCAGAGAATGTGGTTGTGTGTGGGAACTTGACCGCCAGATTATACAAAACCCATGCAATTTAACAATATGGGCAGGTCAAACAGCCAAGCTGGAGTCAAATGGAGATTCAACAATGTAATGCTCTTTCCCTGTGTGGTGTCAAAAACTCAAATTAACTGTTCAGATGCAATTAACAAGACAACGCTATGCAACTGAATTCATCTCTGCAATGTCCTTGACCATGTGCAAGTATTAATTTTCAGCCTGTAAATATGAAATGTATATCAGAATACCGTTGCAGAAACCTAAAGCCTACTTTCTTTAACTTATAACATATACAAATAAGACTTAAGGAAATTATGCAATACATATTCTACTTTACACATCTGCAAAACACATTGGTTTATTTGAATATGGCATACTTTTACTACACTTAGTTTGCTTCAAAATGTACCCTCTATGCATGTTTCGCTCTCATCACTGCAATCGCATGCACACGCCTTTTTTGAAATTGAGCACACCTGTGAGGCTTCCTTGGGCTAGTATGAAATAGAAGTATGCCATTCTTAAAATTGTTTTTTATTTACCACTTGTTCCTGACTCACAGGACCACTCAGTCCACCTCTCCTCACACTGCTCTCCACAACCTTAAAACAGAATTGTCCAGTTCCATATACCGCTGCAATAAACAGTTTTTAACCATATCAAAATTATGTAGTATATTTTTTAAAAAGTCACATTAGTCATCTTGCAAAGGTAAATACAAATAACTTTGCTTTACAACTCGTTTTCTACCAACCTGTTTTCTCATAACTGTCTTGGACTGTTACCTGTGCTGCTGCACACCACCACCTCTATAAGAACACAGATTAAGCTGCAGGAAACAATTGAATACACTACTTGCCTTCATTACAGGCAGCTGTGAGTGTTCTCATGTGCGTATAGGCTAGTGAAAGGTTACTGTCTAAACGCAATAACCTTTTTTATACTGCAGTGGAGGAGCTGGATGTGCATACAACATAAACATAAAACAAGTCTTAATGTGTTGGTAAACCTAAATACATACAGCTCCAGTAAAAAGTTTGGACACTTTCCCATTCACTTAGCATCCTAATGATTCTGACTACATCACTGTGGTGAACTCATAATAGGCTAGACAACCACAACCGCTACAATGTTGTCTTAACGGGACACAATTCACGCAGCGGCGACTAAAATCGCGCTGTGTAGCGTTTTGAAACTGTTTGAATCACCACAAATATAACGTTTTTGTTGGTCTGAGCCTATTCAGTAATTCAAATGTAAACCTTGTTTCAAAACATATACGTGTCAACATCGATACAGCTCTTGCTAATTCACATTTAGCTTTCAAAGTGCGCAGGTTTTGTTCTTGCATGAACAAATCCTTATATTTAAGCAGTTTGATCAAAAAATGTATGCTTTATTTAATAACAAACCACTGATGTACTGATTTAAGCATTTATTCTTAAATCATGGACAATTCAATCTTTCCATATACTTACTGTTAATAACGTCATATTGTAATTTCAAAACTCGCCTCTGCGTGGTGCTCGACGCTGAACTTTGTTCGAAATGCTTTATTTTGGTAGAAAACGGGCACTGATTTTGCGGCGCACTAAGTCTTGAAGTCTTTTTGCCTACCTGTTCCCATACTTTTTCACGGTCCAACTTTGATTCATTTTGAAGTAAACCCCTGTACCTACATGACCTTAAGTGGAATAAGCAATCAGTCAACAAATAGTTATTTAAAATACGTGCTATATACTTTACTTGTGTTGCTACTAATTTTAATTTAATCCGTCGGTCGAGGCCTTTCATCACTGAGTAGTCCAAGGCCTTAGAAAGATTCTCAGAAAAAAAAAAAGAAAATCGATCCTAGGCAGAAGAACTGCTCTCTCAAAGTTTTCCGTGCCTTCACTTCTCCAGGACAGGGGTAAAACACACGTCATTTTCCACGATAGCTTGCTAGATTGTTTGTTTTGATTTAGAAATCAGTCGCGTGGTTTGGAATCCATAAAGCAAGACCTATTTTCATTGTTTTACATAAGCTTATGGTAATATCAGTCAGTTGGCTACTATTACATAGGCCTATAACACATTGAATTTTAACTTTAGCTATGCTGATTGATTGTCAATGTAAGTGATAATCATTGGTAACGTTATCTGTACCAAGATAAAAGGCGACCTAGTTGTTGCATTCTTGAGCGGGGTAATTTTAAGTAGGCCTATCAAGGCAGTTAAGAATATATTAATGATCAGCGGATATGAAAAACTTCATATTTAAAATACTTCTGCTTATGAAGAACGATGCGTGATAGGAGTTTGAGGTAGCATATCAATTGCCGTGAGAAAATCTGGACCTTTCCTTTCATCTTTTGTTTTCCTCTATGTCCACCGAAGCGTTGGTTTCCTGAAAGATCGCGTTGAGTGGCATGATCAGTTGTGACCACGGATGCGTGCCTGAAAAATAAGTGCATTAAGAAAACAAGAAAACCTATTTATTAGAGAGATGGTTTATTGCCTTAAGGTTTGCAGAGCAGACTGCAGAAATTAGCAGATCGGCTACTCGTAGACAGCTACAAATACAAGATCAATACAATACCAGATCATCGTAATGAAAAATGAAATATAGGCTATAATGTAGGAGTTTGTTGGGCAGAGAGCTTTGACTTTTGCAAGATCGATTGGGCGAGAACTGTGGGGGGAGGCAGGGAAAACGATAGTATTTCAACGAGAGAATATGCCTGTTTATTACCACTTTATAGGCTAAATAAGCAGATATGTACAAATAATACTGAGCACTGATCTTGCAATGGGACCTACATTTTACTGAGATGTTTTGAAATGTGTTTTCGACCCGGTGATTATCTGGCACTGATTATGAGTGTACAAACGCAATTGCAAGCAGTACCTTGGCAAACTGTCGTTCGAAGCCTAGAATTGTTGTTGACTAGGGCCACGTCATAAAAAAGCTAAGTTGTTTGACACGGTGGCCTTAATTTAGGTAAACGACCATGTAACTGTGAAGGCAGTTAGTTTTTCAATGTATCTGTAGCAACATATACATTGTTTTTCCCAGACAAAGAAGTAAACTAATGTCAAAGTTTGCCATAGGAGGTTTGAGCTCTTAGAAGACACCGCTTGGCTACACCAAAGTATCAACTCGGTAAAATGAAAAACCTTTTTTTGACACTAAAACTGTCACTTTTAGATCAACTGAAATTTTATGAATTTGTTTTTATTAATAAACGTTTAGTCAGTAACACAAATTTGGAGCATTCACTGTTTAATCACTTGATAAAAAAAAAACTGAAAACACGTTTGTCCTGTCTACTCATAAACCAAAACATTAGCATGCTACGTTAGCATTCTGACCACCACACTAAAAGGTGACTCCAGATGGATAATAATTAAAGTAAGGCAAACGATTCAAAATACAAATAAACAAATGGATGCCTTAAAAATGTTCTTGGTACTTTACCTGTGCCATGGTGGAAACTGAACAGTGTGGGCTATTTCAACCAACCCGCATGCCCGATTGCGCCGCCATGTTTTTGTCTGCAGTTGGACTATTGGCCTTGATTGGCCAGATGTTGGTTCAATTGCATTCTTGTTCGATTGCTTATCCTATCCTCAGTATCCTGGATATTGCTGTCTGAATTTTTTTTACTTCAATCTTTGGATCTGAATTTCACTGTTCGAATTTTTTTATACCGAATTTTTGGGATCCGAATGTCAGTGATCGAATTTGAGCAACCTGAATATAGCTTTTTTGAATTTATAAAGCTTGAATTTTTTGATCCACATTCTATTTACATTGAAAAAAAACATTTTGTAAATTAAAAGTGGTAATTTCACAACCAATGAATTCAGATGCATGGTTTTCGAAACAAAATATTACAATGCTATGAATTCGGTGTTGTTTAAATTACGATAACAGGTTCAATGCCTTTTAAAATTCAAAACATTATGGCACTTTTTTTCTTCCATACAAACGCATTTTCACCTTTTATTTTAAAACGTTTAAAACACAGGCCTAGACAAAAATCTTCAGATTTTTTTTTGTGCACGTTTATGAATACAAAATATTTAATACATCTTCAGTATGTCTAAACTAATACTTTTAGTGTCATTTTTTGTTCAACATTCTGCTGAAGTAATACGTCCATACTAACTGTGTAACTGCTCTTTAAAAAGCAAAAACCTCCTACCTGGGTAAAGTATTTAGAGACCGTTGATAACTGAGGTTTGCAGTATTCTAAAATCTCAATGGCATCTTAAACAACAGATTTAAAGATCAGTTAAAATTCAAATACTCAGTACTATCTTGCAAGTGACGCACACCACTTTAATGATGAAGTAATTGAAATATTTTATACACCTGTAGGGGAACTGGGTCTTACAACTTTTAATATGTGTAAAGGTATTTAATAAATGCTATATCAATATTTATAGATTATTAATTAATTAATCAATTATTATTATAAACGATCAATTTGATTAAAAGAGTCATATCGAATAATTAAGGGGGCACCACCCAAGGATTTTAGCTTATTGCATGGCTCGATGGGAAACCAGGTCTGATCTTTGTATTAGCTTTATTTTAATTAATAATTAAAATAATATTAGTTCAATGTTAACGCAAATATGAAAGTTAAACGTTTCAGTCTCAATTCTGAAGTAGTAAATTCTAGTAGTGTGAATGGATGAATCATATGCAAAAGGAAACAGGAGTTTAAATAAACAACTATTTATTTCTAATTCTCGGCAAATATGTACAGATATACACTGAATAAATGATAGTGATCAACGAATGCTAGCAGGTCAGGAATGAAACGTGGGTATGGATCTCTAAACAAAGCAGTATGAGGAAGCTAATTATGTGATGCATCGTCAGATGCAGCACATACTGTTACCGGAAAATCGTATTATTATTAATATTATTATTATTATTATTATTAATAATAAATTATATATAATTATATATAATAATAATAATAATAAGCCTATTTAAGCGCGCCTATCTATGCCCGCAGTTTTGACCCAATCGATTCCATTCCAGTGCCCACATGTCTTGGGTATTGCAGTCCGTTCAAATAACGTACAGCTAACTGATCGGTTAACGTTTTATATTTTTTATTATTATTTTTAATCGGTTTTGGCCCCATTGAAATGAATGGGGAGAGTTTACGGTCTTTTGCCGCCATCTAGCGTCGATGTTATGTAATTGCAAGTTATTATGTTAAGCTATACTGACTGTCTTGGCTTGCAGCAATTAATGACTCCGTCTGGTTATTATGTGATTGCCTCCTCGTAAGACGCAATACTGTTATCCTTAAGTTTCGTAATTATTATTATAATAATAATATTAGCCCAATTTTCCGGCACCTAAACACCTGCATTTCGCTTCCAATGCAACGCCAAAATGTCAGTTCGAATGCCACGGACTCAGTGTTAATTTTGACAAGCATTTTTTATTATGTTTTCGTCTCCGTCCTTACTGAAAATTGTAGTTGCGTTTAAGTAAAATTTTGGTCATTTCATTTTGTTTCGTTATAGTTAAGATTTAGTCAGTGTTAGTAGGTTCAAGGTTCAAGGCTAGTAAGTTTTCGTTTTAGTCAAATCTTCGTCAATGTTTTAGTCCTGACTCCTAAGGGGAATTAACATAAATGGCTCTGGTTTATATGCACACTTCTACACATAATTAAGCAACCACTTGAACAGTAGGCTAACCGCAGCGCCCAGCCTACGCAACTAGAAGGCAGTGGCTGATGTTAACCGTAACTAGCTTATGCAATGCAGTCTAGCTAAACTGAATGATGAAGTTAGCAGCACCGCTCTGAGGTGAGTGTCACTGCTTCCAAAGCGAGAGCGCACTGTGACACGTAACGTTAAGTTTTCCTAATGCTATCGAATCAATCAGATATGGCCTAATATATATTTACCGTTACCTTGGCAGATTTGGAGCTCTCACAAGGTTACGCGTTAGCTTGTTCAAATTATACTGTATTTGCTACAAATTGCGCGGACTCAGAGCAGGAAAAAATCAACATCAAATAAGAAAGATGCAAGAAGGCAAGGGGATTTGTATTAAGTGAATCGTTAAAAAGTAGAAGAATCAATGCCTTGATCCATCCATAAGATGTACTGCTTATCCTTGACAGGGTCGCGGGGGGGCCGGAGCCTATCCCAGCCGACACAGGCCGAAAGGCGGGGTATACCCTGGGCAGTTCGCCAGTCTATCACAGGGCCAACACATAGGGACAGACAACAACAACAACTCACACGCTCGGGCAATTTAGAGTTACCAATTAACCTCCATGTTTTTGAACTGTGGGAGGAAACCGGAGTACCCAGAGAAAACCCACGCAAACACGGGGAGAACATGCAAACTCCACACAGAAAGGCCCTTGGGCCAGGGGGGGATTGAACCCAGGACGTTCTTGCTGTGAGGCAACAGTGCCACCGTAACCACTGAGCCACCGTGTAGTTAGTTCAACTTGTTTTAATAAGTTAATAGTTTAATAAGTTAGTTGTACTAAAATTAAGAAAACATTGAGTCAACTTGTTATTTCAAGTTGGAACCTGACCAACTGATCAAGCAAAACATATTAGTCAATGCAATTTAGACATTCAAGTTTACTCAAGAACAATTTAATTAACATACTGAAGACGTCACCTGACTCTTGACCGTGTGAAGTAATAATCATCGTTACTGCTATCCTGACAGGTCATTGAGGTAATACATTTGCATATATCCCAGCAAGTTATAAGATGTAATATTAATGATAATACAATTTATTTGGATTGTGGTTTACTTTGCTAGAGTAATCTCAAAGTGATACAATCCCTGTTAAACATACATAGCAAATTATATAAGGCATATGAAAAATATATTTTTTTGCAACTCTCACTCTGAACACTTTATCATTAATGACAACCCCTGAAATTTCTGGTCAGAAAATTGGTATAACCACGCCTTGTAGTTGCGTCAGTCAAGCTTTATTAGCCTGGGTTGAGCTGACAAATCTAAAAGCAGCTGCACGGATGTTGTATTGGTGCATATGCTAGTCGGAGCATGTCTGACATTAAGTGATAACCGGGAACAATAGTTGAAGTCAAACATATGTTCCCCTTCTGTAACCTATTGTGAAAAAAAAGGTGTTTGTTGGGGGTTCCAGTCGCGTTTGCGTTAAAGTGCTGTATCGAGAAAATGTATTTATTCAACATTCAAATATGTCAATATCATTAAATAATCAGTTTGCTGTATGTCAATTTCGTCAAATTGACTTTTCATAGTGAGTTGCATGAACTTAAATTGAAGTACATCAAACTAAAATAACGAAGTTGCCAGAACCTATTCTTTGCTCATCTTTCTCAAAATCTTAAGGCAGCCAGGTCACTAATTATTATAAGTTGAGCCAACTTTATTTTTTTTACAGTGTAGGTGGGCTTCCCTGTAACACATATCAAATACAACTGAAAATTGAGCCTCCCTTCCAAATGGGCTACCTCAATTGAAAAGTATGAGGGAGCCTATTGTGACAGGGAGAAATTACTGCTCATGCGCTACCCTGTTTTGAACTAAATGCATACTTTTTGAACACATTAAAGCATTGTCGGTGAAAGCCTGACCTTGTTGAAAATAAAACCAAACGGTAGTACTTCATCGTCATGTGTCCACCATTACATTATGATGAAGAGGCACTACCGATCTAGCGGCAATAAGCCCCCTTGTCAACAAACAGGGTTTGGACCGCAGTCCGCTTGTGCTGCAGGGGTAGGTTCTGCGCGCTAAGGGTCAGTCGAATAACTGCGATGCATCACATCGCATTTGCACAGGGAAATGTATTTCTAGTTTCTATAAGCTAAGCACCGAATGCAATGTATTAAGAGAGCAGAAGTTACTCTGACGAGTGGTTTGCTGCCTTGCAGCGGGGAATTCAAAGTCCGTTGATGGTTCAATGAGCAAAGATTGTGTGGTCCTTATTAGCAGATATTCCAATGTTCTTGATGGATCTCGGCCTTGTTTGGAACAGACCACATGGTTGAACGTGTTGCGCAATAATTTCCATCGCTAGAGAGATGGTCTTCCCTCTTCAAAGATACGTGTTAATTGCGGGTAATTCGAAAAGTTCGTTGTTGAGGGTTTAATGAGCAAAGGTTGTGCTTTGAAAGGTGGACGTCCTTAGTAGCAGGTAGTCCAAAGTTCTTGATGGAACGCGGCCTTGTGAAGCAGGTCGCGTGGTTTATTAAGTTGCGCAGTCATTTCTGATCGACAGGGATGATCTTTCCCTTTCCAAGATCAGGTTAATCGCAAAGTTCTGTTCTGTTGAGTCTGTTTTTATCAAACGGTCCCTTGACAGGTTTGGGGGCAGGCAAAGATAGGTGACCACATGGAATGTATAGAGCTTTGACTAAATCCATGTGTTTCTATTATCAAACTTGTAAATCTTCTACAAAGTTATGCAAAGTCTATGTCTCCTTGTTGCGAATGTTTTAGTACCAAACAGTATGTATACTAGCTGGAAAAGAAGAGTTATCTTCTAAAACAAAAACATAATTATACATTTAATAAAGTCATGTAATTACAAACATAATATTTTACTTCAAATCTCATCATTGTCAATGTCCTTGTTCGATTATTGTTTAGTTACTCTGTTAAACAACCAATCTTAGTCCTTGGAAAATTCAGATTTGCTTGTTGGGACAGAGGTAAATTGGCTCTCTGGTAGAATCAATCTCCCTTGAAAGAGGGAAGGGGCTTCCCCCCTCCTTTCCTGGCATTCCACGGGGTCCTCTGTCCAGACCCAAAAGGTGTTATCTAAAGATTTAAAACCTTGTTCTCATGCAGAAAACCCAAAACCAGGCCTTGATAACTGTCCTGTCTCTCTGGTCTGGAGAGCATTTTACACCCTCCTCAAGAACCAAATGGGCAGGGGGGTTTAGACGTGTGAAGTTGATTCTCCCTACACACCGCTCAAAAAAATTAAAGGAACACTTTTTAATCAGAGTATTGCATCAAGTCAATTAAACTTCTGGGATATTGATCTGGTCAGTTAAGTAGCAGAGGGGGTTGTTAATCAGTTTCAGCTGCTTTGGTGTTAATGAAATTAACAACAGGTGCACTAGAGGGGCAACAATGAGACGACCCCAAAACAGGAATGGTTTTCCAGGTGGAGGCCACTGACATTTTTTCCTTCGTCTTTTCTGACTGTTTTTCACTAGTTTTGCATTTGGAATGGTCAGTGTCACTACTGGTAGCATGAGGCGATACCTGGACCCTACAGAGGTTGCACAGGCAGTCCAACTCCTCCAGGATGGCACATCAATATGTGCCATTGCCAGAAGGTTTGCTATGTCTCCCAGCACAGTCTCAAGAGCATGGAGGAGATTCCAGGAGACGGGCAGTTACTCTAGGAGAGCTGGACAGGGCCATAGAAGGTCCTTAACCCATCAGCAGGACCGGTATCTGCTTCTTTGTGCAAGGAGGAACAGGATGAGCACTGCCAGAGCCATACAAAATTACCTCCAGCAGGCCACTGGTGTGAATGTCTCTGACCAAACAATCTGAAACAGACTTTATGAGGGTGGCCTGAGGGCCCGACGTCCTCTAGTGGACCCTGTGCTCACTGCCCGGCACCATGGAACTCGATTGGCATTTGCCATGAACAACAGAATTGGCAGGTCTGCCACTGGCGCCCTGTGCTTTTCACAGATGAGAGCCTGTTCACCCTGAGCACGTGACAGACGTGAAAGGGTCTAGAGAAGCCGTGGAGAACGTTATGCTGCCTGTAACAACGTTCAGCATGACCGGTTTGGTGGTGGGTCAGTGATTGTCTGGGAGGCATATCCATGGAGGGACGCACAGACCTCTACAGGCTAGACAACGGCACCCTGACTGCCATTAGGTATTGGGATGAAATCCTTGAACCCATTGTCAGACCCTATGCTGGTGCAGTGGGTCCTGGATTCCGCCTGGTACACGACAATGCACGGCCTCGTGTGGCGAGAGTTTGCAGGCAGTTCTTGAAGGATGAAGGAATTGATACCATTGACTGGCCCCCACACTCGCCTGGCCTAAATCCAATGGAACACCTCTGGGACATGATGTTTGGGTCCATCCTACGCCTCCAGGTTGCACCTCGGACTGTCCAGGAGCTCAGTGATGCCCTGGTCCAGATCAGGGAGGAGATACCCCAGGACACCATCCGTCGTCTCATTAGGAGCACGCCCCGACGTTGTCAGGCATGCATACAAGCATGTGGGGGCAATACACAGTACTGAGTACCATTTTGAGTTGCTGCAATGGAATTTCAGCAAAATGGACGTAATTTTTTCACTTAGATTTTTCAGCCCTCTGTAGGTTGATAATTTTAATTTCCATCGAACGATGTGGCCTCCTTTCATTCCTAACACATTACCCAGTCCATATCAGTATAGATATCCAGCATGATTTTTTTCCCATTGAGATCTGATGTTTTCAAAGTGTTCCTTTAATATTTTTGAGCAGTGTATATACACAAATATAAGATAATTCTTTCGATCAGAAATACTAATACGATTTACAGAACTCAAAATTATTTCCTCACTAAATTAAATTGGATGGAAAACTCCTGCACTCCTCAGAGAAAATACTGCGCACACACAAATTTCAAAGTAAAGACACTTAACCCGCACACGTCCGTGTCGGGTAAATGAGGAATTGTTTTTTAAATTTTGTTTAGTATACCTATCGTATCGTGGCTTTTTAACTAATTTAATCTAAATGCAATTGTATATCTATTGTCGCTACGCTTGCTTATTTTAAAGACCCCCTCCATTGAAAATCAAAATAACGTTAACATGTCCTTATGGTGTTTTTCATGTGCTACAAAATCAGTAGGGCTGTGGAATCGATTCCAAAAAGAGTCGATTCCCGATTCCAGTGTTGGCTGTAATCGGGAATGGACTCTTAAGACCTGGAATCGATTCCACAACGAGGAATCAACTCCAGTCTAGGCCATGCGTATGTGCACATATTTCGCAGATTTTTTTAATAACAATGAAATTTTGGCTGCAAAAACGTTTTCATAAGTTGTTGCTAATGGTAAGGGAGCATCTTCGCCTAACAACCAGAACGTATGAGCTAGCATGCTAACCTTCTAAACAGTAGCCCACTAAAGTAGCAACATTCTAAGGTCGTTTTGCGTCGGCTGGTGGAGCTCTGCAATGGAATAAAATAGAAATGGAATGGCGTAAGAAAATACAACAAATTCTCAGATAAAATAGAAATGAGGATATATTAGGCTTACATAAAATAAAGTTGCAAAACCTTTCTATAAGTACAATCAACCTTTAACCATTTTAACCATCTTTGAATTTAGAAATCTAATTGCAGTTATTAAAACAATTTCATAATCTCTTAAATTAAAACCGGCAAAACAAAATGATTGCTATGATCTCCTGTGATCTCCTGTCCTAGACATATCAGCTCCACCTGTCTCCAAAAGCATGGAATCGGAATTCTGTCGACTCCCATGATTAGGAACTGGAATCGACTCAATATTTTCTGGAGTTGAACATTTCTACATATCAGGAGCAAAATAAGCAGCCAACACCATGGCTGGGCGTTTCTGCTTTGAAACTGCAGTGCACCAAGAACAGTTTCAAACGGGCGAGTTCAGTCAAGCCAGATTTGTGACCTCACAAATTTTTTGAGGAACCATTTTTAACCTACCACCGTTCATGGGCGGGGTGACTCGGGAACAAGTATGCGCGGCGTCAGAGGAGGTGGGCGGGGGCTACATAGATTCATGAATTTGTAATGAGGCAGAAGGAGAAAATTGAATAAATTGTAAGGTAATTGAACGTTGAATTTTGCAGAAAAAAACATAAGACATGATTTATACATTTAAGAACATTGTATGTTTTAGAAAATGACTGGAGGGGGACTTTAATGGTTTGAGTGCTCTGCACGAGCTTGGAAAGGTTGATCTAAAGTTAATTTATTGACGGCTGCTTGGCTAACCGCCGACTGTCAGGCTCCCTGATTGGCTGGGCGAATTGTCACTCGGGAAACGGTAGTTTGTGTAACAATAGATATAATGGGTCACTAAACGCACACCGTAACATTCTAAGACCTGGGTTACACCTAAGATACACCATGGCTCCACTTTAAGTGCCACAGCAAAGGCTTTGAATACTACTCTAAATTAAGTATATTAAAAGCAATTTTTTACTAGTAGTCATTTAGTCATTATTGCTGAAAAAAGGGTTCTTTAACTCAAATACAATCTATAATATCTGCAGCATTGAATTGAGATACATGGGGCCTAAGTACTTTCTAAACTCACCGTACATGTCCTAATTTTGCCAAAATATTAACTGTATGTTTATAAATATATAACTTATATTACATAACTTTTCCAATCTGTGATATAAATGTTGTTTTATTTAGAATAGATCCAAATAGAAATAATTCAGAATTTCGTCAAATGTCAATATGTACCACAATGACTGCCATAAATATCAACCTGTACAGTAATCCAGAAACAATGACACTTACAATATGAATGTAGATATTTTATTACAATACTCTTAATCCCAATACAAAGAGCCCTAGTAAACAAACAGATTACAGACATGTTTTCCTCTGGACTGGGAGTTTTTGAAAAACATGGACAAGATTAGACAAAATAAATGACATGTAACCATTGTGCCTCACACAGCCCTGTTAGCCACATACTTTGCAAGTCACTCAAATTGCTTCTTCTCAAGTCAGTTCATTTGTATCCAAATTATATATTTAATTGATAATTCATAAGCCGTATTTACCCGATGATGAAGACAGGGTAAGGCAACATTTCGTTTGTGTACCAATTGACTAGAAGAGACAGCAGCGTTTCATACAAAATACTATTATTTCAAGAGTTACCCAAGTACCAATAAACCTAATAATAATAAAAAAGCATTAAACCTCAACTAAACAATACCCACTCATACAAATACATTACCATAACTCGAAAGATTGAGATAGAAGTTAAAAGAAAGGGGAGGAGGGTTAGGGGGGTGGTGGGTCACCTTGTTTTGGGTTTTAAAAGCCTGAAGAGATTACAAATGGTTTAGTGTGGGGGAATTAGAAGCATACCTGGGTCTACCTGATCAGGTCTTTGAGGGAGGGATCAAAATGTATGCAACGTTTGTGTAGGCAGAAAATCAAAACACCATAAAGGAGACTGCGGCAAAAAGTGGTAGCAAGGAGTAGAACAGAGAGAGAAAGAAGAGAGTTCTAGTAGAGGTAGCTAGCATACAAAAAAAGTTGGAGGTAGCAGAGAGACAGACTAGTTACTAGGCGGGGGTGTCTACATTATTAGACAGCATTTGAAAGCGCTAGAAACCCACTACTCCCAGGCATATTTCTCTTTTGTCACGCAAATCAAACCAAATCCTGGTTTAAAACTCTGTATTGAGGTCAGCGCGTGTTTTTGTAATTTCCAGGGCACCTAGGTTATGAAGAGCTTATGTTTCTTACAGTGCAGTGCCTGGCAGAATGGTCAAGGTATCAGCTAGGGGTTGCCAACCCCACAACTAATGACAGTGTTATTTCCAAAAGGGAGAGAGGTAGATTCTTAGCCAGATGAGTACTTCAGGGCAGGAAGGACTTGACACTTAACACTAGCTGACTAGCTCCCCCTTGTGTTGACAAGAAAAATGGCACCAGACAGACTAAGAGACATTAGAGGTTACTGTCTTACTAAAAACATTTATCTATAAAACGGAAAAGAAAGACAGAGCATCCTATACCCAGCCCATGTAGCTTCAAAACCTTTATAAAAAGAGAAAACACATTAGGCTCTACAACTAACATCTTTGTAACATCTTTCTGAGACCCTATGTATCATACAACAGGAAAAGACAGAGTTACTAGACAAGTAGAGCTGTGAGAGGGAGAAATGCAGAAAAGGTAAATAGGTTAGGAGTGAGTGTGTTTGTATTTTTGGGATAGCCTTGAGCCCTGAGTGTAAGCACATGTTAAGAGCTTGTCTATATCTATGTCTCTCTCTCTCTCTCTTTTATATATATATATATATATATATATATATATATATATATATATATATATATATATATATATAAAACGCATAGAGAAGATTTAATAGTTATTGAGAAACAGTCAAGTAGCAAGACTAGAAATGGGGAGGAGTTTTTAAAAGGTCTTAATTATCAGCTACGCGACCAGCCACTGCTGCTGAAGGTCCCACGGGCACTGGTGCTATCCCATCCGGCTGAGCTGATGGCGGGGGGCCAGGGTCTGAAAAAAATGTAAACATTCACGCTCTTCATTCCACGTTACAGTACACTGCCTGCCTCTCATTAGTTTCAAGAACACAAACAAGAAGGACAGAGGCATTTTGCCAAGTCTATTGCTATCAATTGAGGGATATACCCTGCCGTTGGAAAGTATTAAAGTAAGACAGCCATTTACTGTAATGTGAAAAGAGTAATATATTGAATTGGTAAATGCAACCTTTTGGCAAACAATATACACAGGAACAAACAACATAGTAATAATAATAATAATAATAAACAATAATAACAAGTAATAGATGTTTTAAGAATTTGCAAATGTGCTGTATTAAAAATTTTACATATCTAATTTATGCATTAAGTATTTTCCCAATTCTAATGTTTGCTAAACAGATGAACCTCATGGCCATTTGGGCTGCACAATATGAGGAAAACATGCGATTGTTATTGAACATTGTAATAACGATATGACTTGCGATAAATAAACATATTGAAGTCTACAATTTACTGCTCAAACACAACAAATTGCCCATTTGAAAAATTGAAGGTCACCAACATCCTTTCACTGAACAAATGCACCAATAAGAAATATAAGAATGATAACTACATTTTAAAGTGCACTTTCTCCTTCCTACACTCTCCCAGCTCCTTTCCTACTAAAGGCCCTTTCCAACCACAGGAACTTTCCCTGGCAGTGTCCGAAATTTACTTTTTGACTCACCGACCAAAGGGACTGGTAGATGAAAAAATCCACCGGCCAATCATATTTTTTGCGTAATGTTTCTGTCACATATACATTAGTTTCAGTATGCCTACATTACATTGAGTTAAGGTATTATGTTGCATGCAAACTTAAACAAGAGCCTGAGGAAAGACCAAAAAACAAACCAATCATATTATTCTATATAAATACAATTGTCAACATTATCAATTCCAAATATAATAGCCTACTTTTAGTGTAGCCAGCATCTTACAACTGCTACTGTAAGTAGCTTGAATTCAGCCTCTGTCGTTTTCAGTGAGCTTGGCATTTGCCCCCTCCTCAACCACATAACAACCATTCATAAATTGATCTCATGTTCCAAATCACAAACAAATCCAAAAGCCCATTGTTTAATTACGTCGCAACTATGGCAGTTTTGGCATTGCTAATATTATGTTAGCATAAAGAAAATATAACCATTAGGGGCTAACCGTAAACTTTCAACTTTGTTATAATCGCAAAGAACTTGTCGGCAAAATGATAACGTCGCTGGTAACTTTAAAGTAATTTTGATAGGTAATGCATGTAATGTCTTTTCTGTTTTTTAAAAGGTTTTGTTTTTAAGAACATTCAAGAAAATGTCTGCAAACAGGGTCTTACCCTTTTAATTATATAAATACATTTGATAATGAAAAGAAACCCAACTTTGAAAACGCATTAAAATGGCTTCATGCCATAGCTACGAGTAATGGGTTATCTTTAGAAGAATTACGTGGTATTGTTAGCTCACCAGAGCTGCTAGACATACCTATTGCATCACTTTTTGAGATGTCTGATGCATTTACAGAGATATCATTTGCACAGCTACAAGCACATATTGACCAACACGTACTCAGAGATATCCCCACCACACATGCTGACGATAGTTCTGACATAGAAATTGGCAACGCCACTACAGACAGGCCTACAGTTAATCCCGTCACAGATGCTCACGATAGTTCTGACAGAGAAAATGACACCAACACTGCAGTTAGCCATACAGAGCCACCCACGACACAACCCATGCAAGTACAAGATTCACTAGAACATACAGTCTCACAGCTATCACAGGTGACTGACATTTAAGACGAGGGTCAGAATGGTGAAGGCGTGTCTTTTGCGGAGTGAGTAGCAAACCTTGTGGCCAGGGCAGGTGGTGTTGGTCATTTTGAAATTAGCACAAATGCTCTCTTAAATACGGTTGTTGTCAACCAGCGTGTTCATTTCGCGGCTCTGAGGGGTAGTGATGATTATGCAGCTTTCACAATCTTGGTGCATACTTCAATGACAGAGCTTGTGGATTTTTCTGCCGCGTTAGGCCCCGATCACACAGGACGCGTTTTGCAGCTTCAAAAACGCGAGGCGCGCTACACTGCTCTTTTTGATGCAAAAAAAAAAAGCAGTTCAACGCGTTTTTTTTATATTGTTGCTAGGTAACCACTGAATCAGCTGTCAGTTTAACAGCGAACACAAAAGTCATTTGCCGTTTGTAAACACAGCTTTTTGCCTGCAAACATTAGCATTTGAAAAAAAAAATGGACCGACGGAGGGTACTTGCTCTGTCTCTGATTGAGAGTGAGTTTCCCGGTAACACGCTGGACACAGGGAAACGGAGATCCGTGTGGGTACATGAGACCCTCAGAAAGAGGAAACATCACGGGGAATATCATCAGCTGGTCCAAGAGCTTCGTCTTGACGATGGTCGATTCAAGGCTTATTTTAGGATGAGTCGGGAACAATTTGACAATCTGCTGTCAATCGTTGGGCCAAGCATTGCAAAAATTACCACCAACTACAGGGAGCCCATTGGTCCTGCTGAGCGGCTAAGCATTTGCTTGCGGTAGGTTATGTTGTAGCCAGTTGGTTAAGACATAGCTAATTTTAATTACCATATCCTTCTGGGAATCTTAACCTGTAGGAATTAAAGTTATTTCTTAGTTGATAGATATTAATATATGTTGCATTAATAATCGGAATCTGAAAAATATCTAGGCTAGAAGCTGACAGACAAATGTCATATTATTATTAGTTTACCCAGGCCTGGTGCAATGCATTCATGGATCCTGCAAATTCTGTAAATAAAGTGCAGGCTCTTGTACTAGCCTACCTTTTCTAACTAAAACGCCCTCTTACATTACAGATTTCTGGCCACTGGAGATTCTTTTAAAACCATTGCCTTCAGCTACAGGGTTGGATTCTCAACAGTGGTAGGCGTTGTAAAAGAGGTGTGTGTGGCGATCTGGTCATGTCTGGTTGGACAGTACATGCCATTTCCTGGAACAGAAGAGTGGAGGTCCATTGCTGATGACTACCTTAAATTGTGGAATTTTCCGAATTGTGTTGGAGCAATTGACGGGAAACATGTAACAGTCCAAGCCCCAGCAAATAGTGGTTCCCAGTTCTACAATTATAAAGGCTCCTTCTCTATTGTCCTACTGGCCGTGGTGGATGCCAGATATCGCTTCAGAATGATTGATGTGGGAGCACATGGCAAGAGCAGTGATGGAGGTACGCTTTCATCATCAGCCTTCGGTCAAGCTCTCCGTCACAATGCCCTCGACCTCCCATTGGATGCACCTCTACCAGGAGCTGAAGGAGCCATGCCATATGTTTTTGTGGGAGATGAAGCATTTCCCTTAAGGAAAAACATGATGAGGCCATTCCCTGGGCGCAACCTATCATCTGAACAAAGAATCTTTAATTACCGCCTGTCTCGAGCCCGGAGGATGGTGGAGTGTGCCTTCGGGATACTGGCTTCACAGTGGCGACTGTACCGGAGAGTCCTTGGAGTGTCACCTGAAGTTGATGAAGACGTGGTTAAGGCGACGTGTATCTTGCACAACTTTATCCGCTGGCACTCTGCTGATGAAGAAGACCCCAGTAGCACAGCCTTGTGTACTGAGCCATCAGCTGGGATGCAGGGTATCACCCAGGTTGGCAGCAACAACGCATCCAGAGAAGCATTGGCTGTGAGAGAGAAGTTTGCCACCTACTTCTCCTCCTCTGCTGGTGAAGTGTCCTGGCAACACGCAGCTGTGTCTTAATGTACCATCTACCATCCCTCAATTTGAAAATAAAGGCTCTTTTAAGAGCCACTCCTATAAGCAGTGAAAGAGAATAATTCCAAAAAGTGCATTTTATAAAACTACTATAATACTCAGAACTAGTCAATAGGACAAAATAAAAACAAAGTTTTTTCCACTACAAACATTTTAATATAATTTTAAGGCAATACAAAACTAGAATTTACAATTATTTAAATGACTGGATTACAAAGATATTCTGGTAAAAAAACAAGTATTAAAGGATTTTGGTATTAGTATTTACAATAATTTAAGTGCCTGTACATACTAACTGTGGGTGTGTGTGAGTGTAAATGAGAGAGAATGAGAAACAATAATAAATAAAAAAACTAATCACCAAACTCCGCTTCAACTAATATCTGCATAAATCTGACTCTAATGTCTGCCCTCTTCCTTGACGTCAAGCGTTTCATTGTAGGGATCAAACTCATGAAAAAATGTTCGTCCTCATCCACAGGTTTGTTTACAGCGGCTAGGATTTCCCGTTGATACTCTGACAGCTCTTCACCTCTTCTCTTCCGTTGCTGGTGTGTTGAACCGGAGTCTCCACAATCTGGGATCTGGGTGGAGGACGTGCAGGTGTAAAGAGTGGCTCAGACGGTGTAGAGGCAGATGTAGGAGACACAGAGGATGCCTCGAAGGTCTCAGCTAGCAGGTCATCCTAAGAGAATGTCAACACAAGTGTTTAATACTGAAGGAACCAATCATATGCCCCTTTTCACAGGAGTCATCTTATTTGGCATGCCATTGCAGGTTAAGCACAGGTGTAATTGATAACATTTATTATAGTCACATTCAATTTACTGTGCAAGCTTTTTCATTGACTCTGACCACATCCCCCTACACTCCAGGTCCCTGAGACTAACTTTACCTACCTCAACTTGCGACACCATAGGGAATAGGAGAGACTTAACAGTACAATCCTGGCTGACTTCAAGTTGGAAATTGGAAGTTGTTGGTCTCTCCTTAACATGTGGCTCCAGGAATGACATAACTGCCATGAACTTCCACCTCTTTTGAATAGCCCCCCTTCTGCTCCACTCCTTTTCTCTTTCTCTATCCTCCTTTCCTTTAAATATTTGTCCCTCAGATATTTCCATTTTTTCCTGCATTCCTCCTCTAACAACACAGGGTAATAATGATGTTAGCTAACAGATAGCCAGTGGGTTGTTTAACGTTCGAAAGCAGTTAAAAGACGTTGTAACCATAAACAGTATGCTACCGGTTGACGTAGGTAACGATAGTTTAAATTAATGAAAGCAACTTACCCAAAATCTCAAGTGCTGCACCAATTTGCCTCCAGGCTACATGTTTTTTTGTTAAATCATGGTAATTACGGTCAGTAAAGTCAAAAAGTTCTGGGTAACTAGCAACAGCAACTACCAGTCTCTCTTCCATCTTCGTTTACGATGTCGGTTGTAAACATTGTCGTCAGCGCCAGAGAAGTCCCGCCTCCCAATTCATCCGATTGGACAATGGGAAAAAACCGCAAATGACGTCGGGCGCTTTTCTGCCTTGAGTTGAGGTTTTTTCAACTTGAGGCGTTCAGAGCGCTCCTGCAAAAAAGCGAGGCGCAGCGGGCGCATAAAAAGCGAGGCGCACAGCGCGCATAAGCAGCGCTCAAAACGCTTACTGCCTATATAAAACAATTGGAAAAAGACACCTCCCACTGCAAAAAACGCGTCCTGTGTGATCGGGGCCTTAGCCTGTGACAGCAGTAGAATGTCTGTGGAGTTTAGGGGTGCAAATGTGTTGAACGAGGTAATTGCTGTTTTGAGCAGCACAAATAATTGGAATATGGATGCTTTATGGGCTAGCATAGAGTAGGCTAGACAAACGTAACTGCTCCAATGTAACCAATGACAGCACATTCACGCAGCGGTGTAGAAAATCGCGCAGTGTAGCATTTTGAAACAGTTTGAATCGACACAAATATAACGTTTTTGTTGGTCTGAGTCCTTTAAGTCATTCAAGAGTAGAACTTAGTTTCACAACATGTAAGTGTTAATATCTATACATCTCTTGCTAATTCACAGTTAGCTTCCAAATAGCGTAGGTTTTGTTCTTACTCGAAAAAATCCTTAACTTTAAGCAGTTCAATACAAAAATTAATTTATTATTAAATAAAGTTTTATTTTATATCAAACGATTGATGAATTAGTTTAAGCACATCTTCTTAAGCCACTGATATTCAATCTTTCCATATTTCTACCGCTATAACATCAGTTGTAATTTTAAAACTCACCACTGCGCGGTGGTAGACGCTGAACTTAGTTAGAATCTGCCTTTTTTAGATCAAAACGGCCAGTCAAAAATGGTGCGCCTCTAGTGTTTAAGCCAAATTTCCGGTCCCTCTCAAAACTCATTTTCAAGACAACCCCTCTCGGGACCTGACCTTGAGCGACGGCTCCGATTGGTCATACATAAATGACCTAAAATGTGTTTCAAATACTTTACTTGTGTTGCAACTACCCCAAAATGCATCCATCGCTTGACAGCTTTTCACAGGACATAGAAGGAGGTCTCATTGAGGAGTGAGCCAAATATCAGATCAATCGCTTCGTGGAAATTAGAGATCCGCCCCCTCAAAGCATGTGATACATTTGATGCTTTGAAGTACTTTAATTGTGCCCGGACAGCAGTTAGAGCGATACCTTTCTCCACTAATTTCATTTGGTTTGTGACGGGAAAACAATATAGAGAGACATAATCTCAGTGTATGTGTTTATTGGTTTTTCATAATTTTGTTATGACCTAACAGCATGTCCGTGAAAATGTTAACTGTTGTTGATTATTTCAGTAGAAATTGAAATGATGCATCCGTGCCTGTAGCAAGCATTACTACAAGCTTGCAAGCTAGTTTGTTTTAGTTTTGGTTAGAATTCAGTCGCGTTGATTGAAATCCATAAATCGAGACATTTCTTATGTTCTATGTATGTTATGTCAGTCGGTTTGGCTACGATTACATAGGCCTATCGCCTAACGCATTAAATTTAAACTTTAGCTGTCGATTGGTTGTGAATGTAAGTGATGCATTGGGAACATTGTATCTGCCAAGCTAGTTGTTAAATTAATGTTGCGGGGTCATTTTAAGTATCAAGGTAATTCATTTGTTATGGCTATATTAATGTACCTAGCGGATTTGACAAAAGTTTTAATAAAGAACTTAATGCGCATGATAAGCGATCCTATCAATTGTCATGAGAAAAGTTGGACCTTTTCTTTTATGTACTGTTTGTTATGTCTACCGAAGCCTGGGCTTCTTTAAAGATTGCGAGTGGCATGCATGCCGTATTTGTGACCACAGATGTTATTTAAGCATGCATGAAAAATCAGTGCGTTAAGAAAACAAGATGTATTTATTGGTCAATTTATTGTTTTGTTTAAGTTTGCAGAGCAGACTGCAGAAATGAGTAGATCAGCTAGCCTACTTCCAAAAGTTGTGTGGAATTACATAGCTAAAATCCAGGTCATCATCAGTATAAATTATAGATGTTTGTTGGACAGAGGGCTTTGACTTTTGCAAGATCGATTGGGCGAGAACTGTGGGGGGAGGCAGGGAAAACGATAATTGAGATACCAAAACCTCTGCAGCTCCCTGAATCTTTAGTGGAGACGTGTTGTTAAATCCGATGGCTTTCAGCACTGCTGACAGAATGGGTTTCAGTTTGTGTGTAAATAAAACTATTTCCTTGAAATACTGCTGGAAATAGTAAACAGATGGTTCAAAGAGACAAGAATGACACATTTGGCTAGGATGATCTACCTCACAGCCAAGACACGTATCCTTTAACCTTTTTGTAATGATTTGCTCCAGAATAGCACATAGTACTGCTTTCAAAACAGACAGTCCAGCCGTTGTAAAACAACCATCCGTCTTGTCAGCGATGTCCGTCTCCATGGGTAAAGTATGACCTCCTAGTTCCTCAGCAGCAGCTTCAGCTTGCTTCTGTAAAAAGGTTAAGTTTTGTTTGCCTAATTGGCTACAGTACTCGTCAATCCATGTATCCAAATGAGCAGTGTGTGCCATGGCATAATAGTCTATCATCGTTTGACTCCAATATATTTCAAGTGAATAGTATGGAAAGTCTCCGCTAAAAGACGGAGATAGACCGTCGACTGTGTCTTCATGTAGAAAATAGTGAGCCATGGTTACTGAGCTGTGTTCCTTGTGTAAAGTGAGTTAATATGATCCCTCCTATATGCACGTATAGTTGAGTGTAGGGGATTCATGCCACGCCAACCCCACCCCTCCTTAACCCATTCACACCCTATGCCATGTTCCTGAGTTGCCTTCTTTCAAAACGCAGCGGACCATGCAAAGAAAATATCCTTGTATACGAGGGGGTGGGTTCTCCACAACACATCCACCGCAATCACACTCCACGCCATTTTCTTCCTGAAAAAGATTAATCTTTACCGCTTCATAATTTTCCAGTTCTTTGCTCCATGTAAATATTTCCTCTATATGACTGAACACAATCAACTGAACTGGGGTTTAATCCCCACCTGACCCAAGGGTCTTTCTGTGTGGAGTTTGTGTGTTCTCGTGTGTTTGAGTGGGATTCCTCCGGGTACTCCGGTTTCCTCACACAGTCCAAAGACATGCAGGTTAATTGGTGACTCTAAATTGTCCGTAGGTGTGAATGTGAGTGTGAGTTGTTGTCTGTCCCTATGTGTCGGCCCTGTGATAGACTGGCGACCTTTCCAGGGTGTACCCCGCCTCTCGCCCTGTGTCGGCTGGGATAGGCTCCAGCCCCCCCGCGACCCTTCATAGGATAAGCGGTATAGCTAATGGATGAATAACTGAACACCCTTTCTGCAACCCCTTGATCTCCCCGAAGGTATCGATGCTCCATTTTACCACGGTTATTTTGATTTGTAAATAACAGCTCGTAAATTCTCTTTGGATTAACGCAAAATAGGTAGATTACATGGTTCTCAAACTGGTTGTGGTTTTCTTTTCCAGGTTTAGCGGCGCTATAAATGAATGCAGGAGATGAAGGTCATATATCGGGGTTTCTGGATTCGCTCCACTCGTTTTTTTTAAAATGCAGGTGAGGCATATCGGGAGTAAAAGTTTCTTCAGAGTCAATAGTGTAAAGGCGTACTTCGTTATTCCATCCATTAAAGACGTATCCCGCAATTCGACCATCGTCCATTGTCTAATGTTCTTTGTAAACCCCATCATTCCGAAGAAATTTAAAGAGCCCCTCATACTCCGGTGACTGCTTTAGTTTCTTCAGGGCTAAACCGCTGTCTGGAGGAACTGGTCGATTGTCAGGTGTTGAAAAGGTTTTTTTAAGGGTTAGTAGATTCTCCATTTTAGTAACAAGTACATATTTCTCTCAGCGCAGTCCTTAATGTCTGCTTAGAACACAGGGGTCTCTTTAATTACATGCCTTTTCATCTTGAGAAAAATAAAACACACCTCCTTACCCCCGGAAAGAACACGTTAGCCATCTGTATCACACTATTAATTTCCTCCTCTAATAAAAATTGGGTGGGGCCTACATTGGGGACAATGTCTCTATTGCTGTCTTTGAAGCAATAAACTTAACTATCATTTGATGTTTAGAAATCCACCATGAAAATCTATGGGAACAACACCTGTATTGACGTATTTCAAAGAATAAGCTAAAAGCATATTTAAATTACTTATCGTTTGATGTAGGAAGAAATCCGAGGCTATCTCCGGTCTGAAAACTTCCCCCCTCCCCATCGTATACATGCGTGGGAACAACACCTCTATTGACCCATTTCAAAGAATAAGCTAAAATTATACCCCTGTATTTACATTACATATCGTTTGATGTATAGAAAACAGAGACGAATAGACTCCAGAGAACATCTGTGTGAAAACTTCGGCTCCCTACCCCCGTATACGCGTTTGGAATAAGATGTCAAAGAATAAGCTAAAGTTATACCCCTATATTTAAATTAGCTTTTTAAAAAAAAAAAAAAACAGATCCCCAATACATACGGTAATAAGCATCTCAGTACGCTACCACTAAACTATCGCATTTTCAAAAACTTCTCTCCACATATAAGAATACTTATAGACATACGCATACAAAATAAATGTATTTTATTAAACAATTCAAACTGAACTCTTTTTCACAAGCTTTTTAAAAAAACCTCACACACACACACACACACACACACACACACACACACACACACACACACACACACACGGGGCTAACGCAGTAACGAGACTGTCTGCATTAGCTGTGTGCTTGGCTAACAAATGGTAAAGATGAGATGTTCACCGGGAGTAACTCAATTTAATCCACAGTACCTGCAAATAACATTGGTCTTGTCGACAGACCCATTTGGTAGGGTGTGTAGCTGTACTTGCCCTTCAAAAATATCCTGTTCTTTATCCATTAGTTGCTAGTTTCTGTCCGATTAACGTCAAAAAAATAAGTGGCGTTAAAACAAATTTGAGTTAACACGTTAACACTTAACTTGGACAGCCCTACTTTTAACACATTATGTGAAACCCGGAATCAAATCCAAGCGGTATGTTTGTTTTTGTCACAATGTGATCCCACTTACAGATCAGACTTTAATTTCAAAGTGGATTCTCTCAGTAACCCTTTGAGACCTAGCGGCTTTAACTCTTTGGAGCCAAATGACGCGGAGCCGCGTCAAATCATTAATTCATTATAAAATCATTCATGAAAAAAACTAAACGATTTGCTCTAGAGATGGTTAGTTTATAGTTTGATAAATTAAAGCTACGGACCTCCCGTTAAGACCAACTTGATTGATGTATGTTGCTCAGACTGACAGTTCTACAAAAGTGACATACAAAACATTAAGATATTTGTGTTGCCCGTTGCCCATCCATAGTTTCTAATTGATTTATTGTTATTTTCGCGGGTTTATGATGTTATTAGATACCATTGTAGGTCAAGTTATTTATAGTTGAGCCATGACTAGGGCCGAAGCTACCATTGAGGACACAAAGGACATGTCCTATATTTTTCAAGTATTTTTTTATTTTCTCCCCATACAACTTGCGCTGTTACAAGGGCTCTAGCCGGCTCATTTCAGCTAGCGCGATGGTACTATTGGCATCATATGAAACTAAATAACCAGAGGAATACATTGGTATCAAGCTTGTTATACTAGCTTGTCGGGAAGTGGGCTTAACACTCTGAAGTTAGGTTACATTTTGGCGAGAGAAAATTTAAGTTAGAAGGCTCACTCGGTAAGCTCTCGTGTTTACTTTCTTCACTGGAATAGCGGTTGCAAGAGAGACAGAAAAAGAGAACGAGAAGGAGAGTGTGAGAGGATAAGAGCAGGTATTTCTAACAGTGTTTCCTCTTTGGAAGTACCTGCTCTTTAAAACATATAATTCTTGTTCAAATATTATGATGAATGCATTTTAAATGTATGTAAATTTAGGATTTGCTGAGCCTATACAGGGTGGATAAACTATTGGAAACACCAGTTTTCCATAAACATTAAACATGCAATTTATTAATTAATCAAAATGCTGCTATTGTGTCCGATGTTGATGTCACATTTCTAAATTATACAATCTCCATAAATGTAACAGAAAAGTTTTTTAAATAATAAAATAAATTCTGCTGGAGAGACAGAAGTTAATAGAGAGATGATAATGGCAGCTGGTACAGAGTGAAAAAAGAAGAGAGAAGAGCGAGAGAGCAGGTTCTTCCAAGAAGAGAGACAAGAGAAGATAGCAAGAGAAAGGGAAAAAAATTATCTAGTGAAGGATTAGACTAGAGGAATGAGTTTTTGAAAACTTGTTGGGCCAGCCCTGAAAGATTGCCAAACTTTTAAGTGACTCTTCTCAATTTGTTTACGGTGAAAGGGATTTCAATGCAATGAGAAACTGAACCGAAAAGTAATTTCAAAATTGTCCATATTTGTGACTTATCTTGCGTTAAATGAAAATCAGACTAGTAGACTTAATGTGTCGGCACTGACAAAGTCTGACATGATTTTCTTAGTGATTTTTGTTACTCAAAATGCATAGATTTATACTATAGTCTTACTGAATTTCTTGAACAAGGACTCATGACCTCAGTATTTCCAAAATCTTGGCTATAGCCTTGGCCATGACTTAGAATTTTAGTTTAGTTTAGCTATTTTGGTCATTGTGCAGAATAGGGTTGGGCGATATGGTAAAATTTTACATCATCCACAACCGACGATTGCCATAATATGAGTGCAGGTATGTGTGCAGCGTGCGAAGGGGCGAGGGTTCCCCACTCCCGTATGATATTTTTTTTAAATATCTAGTATGTCCCAATAAATACAATGTCCAATGCAGTATGCCAAAAATGCATGCAATGGTAGGCTACATAGTTTGCAAGTGCAGCATAAGTACCAACTAAAAGAAAAAGGTACACGATTTGAGACAGCGCAAGAGCAGCAGGCAGCGGTCCCCTTCTCAGACAGCAACAACAACGCGCATAATATGGCCTAACTCCAACTGCCAGTTCCTATTAGCGCAGGGTTTCAACTGCGCTTTACAGGTTAATAATTTACAGAGTTCAATTGTCAAGGAGGCAGACCATAAAATTATCAAAACAAAATGACAAAAAAATCGCCCCAGCGATGGACTCAGCCAATCGCCAATAGTCGATATATTCATCCAATCGCCCAACCCTAGTGCAGAATAAAAAATAAAATTTCACAATAAATAACCCGGGCTCTAGCCACGATATTGAAGATTATGGATTATTGGATGCAAGTGAATAATTGCCAATGATTTATTGAGAAGGAATATTATTATCCCTTTTGTTATTTCCCACTGGTGTGTTGAAAGTAAATATAGCCTAGTGCGCACACTGGTACGCCCCAGCACACTTTACTCTGGCATAATCTATCACAAGGGTCTATGATATAGAGAAATACCCATGTTAACCCGTTACTATGTTCCAAATTATACTAGTTTACAATTTAGTTTGAATTATCATATAGCCTACAATCGAACACGCTAAATGGGAATAGGGTGTGAAATGCAAATCTTGCCTGATAAGTGTGCGGGACAAATGTTGTAACTGAATTTATATTACAAGCGACCGTTATGTACTTAACCCTTTTTCAGCCAGTTTTGTCAATGAGCTTAGTGGTCAATTAAATGGAAAGGGATTGTCAAGTATTCAGAATGTGACAGCTCTGACAACATTTCACGTACTTTAGGAAAGTTCTCACAACTCAATGATTTTCAATAGAATTTTGGTCACGGTAGATCAGAGAATGACTTTCGCTTTTACTCTCACTGAAGTCTTGGAATAACTTTTTAATTCCTTCAACTACATATTTTAAATGGTTTTGAAGAACAGTTGTACACACTATAACAAGCACATGGGTAAATATAGTAAAAAAAAATGTGTGTACTTTGTAAATCGGTACATTGTACTCACACATGCCATTGGGAGCTCCAGGGTGGCGGGGGGCTATGGTGGGGAGGCTACCAGAGCCAGGCATCATGCGCCCTGACATGGGCTGACTCAGTCCCATCGGTCCTGTACAAAGCAGAATGGATAGGCCTTATCAAACCAAAATATTTGGGATGCTGAATCTTGAAATTAAAGTAGGCAGTACGGTGGCTCAGTGGGTAGCGCTGTTGCCTCACAGCACGAAGGTCCTAGGTTCAAACCCCACCTGACCCAAGGGTCTTTCTGTGTGGAGTTTGCATGTTCTCCCCCGTGTTTGCGTGGGTTTCCTCCGGGTACTCCGGTTTCCTCCCACAGTCCAAAAACAACATGCAGGTTAATTGGTGACTCTAAATTGTCCGTAGGTGTGAATGTGAATGTGAGTGTGAGTTGCTGTCTGTCCCTATGTCGGCCCTGTGAGACTGGCGACCTGTCCAGGGTGTACCCCGCCTCTCGCCCTGTGTCGGCTGGGATAGGCTCCAGCCCCCCCCCGGGACCCTGCATCGGATAAGCGGTATAGCTGATGGATGGATGGACGGATTTAAAGTAAAACAATTATAAGTTTAAAACTCTCAACATCAAGGATTTAGTGAGGAGATCTTACAAAAGAAGTAAGAAGTTTCACACTAAAGCAACAAAAATAAATTCCTTTTAGAGACCTTAATGGTTTTCACATTCTTTGATGAGGAATTTATTTAAGCCTACACTGGAAAACAAGTGAAAAAAGCTGTGATTGAAAAAAAAAAAGCTCTTACTCGTTTAGCTAACTTTAAACAGTCAAAATCCCCACCTCTACCTAGCAACACAACCCAGATGATTATGACTGGTGGAAACAATACAAAACAAATGAGCAACCTCCTACGATTGGAATACTGAGTTCTGAGGTACTGCCAACGTCCCACTAACAGGTTGCTGTTTGAGTGTAATCCTTTTTCTCACCAGTGGTGGGTGGGTGGTGTGGGCCCATTCCATGGTGGATTGGTGGATAATTAGGGTGCATGAGGGTCCCAGGTGGTGGTCCCCCTTGGTGTGGTGGGCCTCCATGGTGCAAGCCCAGGGAAGTGGGCCCATGGAGTGCTGGTGCCTGTCCCTGTGTGGCGGAGGCGTTGGCCTGCTGCTCCATTTGCTGGCGGGCCTTCATCTCAGCATACTTGAGCTGTTCCATGTGGAAGGCCTGGCGCTCAGTCAGCAGTTGCTGCCGCTGTAGCTCCAACTTAAAGGAAAGGAGGTGGACATAGAGGAAAATCTATAACATTCAACAACCTTTAAATGTTTCTTTGGATCTGGTGACAAACTTAACAATCCCCTTTGACACAGACACATTATTTGGTTCCATTCATCTTGGCCTCAGTCCTGACCAGTTTCCCAGTACCTACAGACTTAAAGAGTCAACACAACATGATGCCATTACCACCACACAACTTCTTGCGCTAAGGCCAGAAAGTTCAATTTTTGTATCAATAGACCAAAAATGTTTTCATATGTTTGCTGTATCTTAAACATCTTTATTACAGTTTTCCAGAAAGTGTTAAGAAGGCAGGGTAGCGGTTGTATTTTCTTTCCATTTGTAAGTAAGACCACAAAGATAAGAAAAAGACAGAGTTAATGGCTGCATTGCCATTCATGAAATATCACTGTTTTAGCACGGTGCTCAAAGCAAAAGTTGGCAAGCTTTTTGGGGTAAATACTGATGCATCTATCTACTGATGCTACGGGATCTTTGCCCCTCCCCCCTTTTTGTTTTCTTTTGTGTGGGATGAGAGAGTGCGTTTTGCACGGCCTTCCTTTTTGTCACTGTATGCCACTGATGTGCATATACGGCTTGTGTTATGATTTGCATTTCACTTAAGCAATCTGGCCAGCAGTTTTTTTTGTTTTACCACTCCATGCTGTTTTGGCACTCCATTCCATGCTGTGTGCTTGTTGCATTGCTAAGGCTGGTAATGTTTTGGGCCAAGGTTTATGAGTTCGCTATATAGGCTAGACTACATAATTATCTGCTCACACGTGAAGAGCAGCTAGCATATTATGAATGTGCAAGCTTTTAAGCTCTTAGGCTTTATGCTTAATGCCGATTTGTACGCAGTTCATTAGTTATGTCAACACTGGTCCTCCCGATCTGATAACGTTTTACAATATAGCACATTCATAAAAAATTATTATAACAAACAATGCAAATGTGAATTTTCTGTTGAATAGCTTACACATTTTCTGAGGAGAGACCAACACCCATAATTAACTAAAATCAACGAAGTGGATCGAGAGTCAGTATAATCTACCTATTCAATGTGATTATGACCTGTTATAAATACAATGACAAGTCGGTTTAATGTGTGAGGTCTGGATTTAAAAATGTAATCCTTTGGAGTACTGTACATACGGCCTATATATTCAATGTGATTTGTATATATTATGATATTAGCCTATAATAATTTCTAATTGGATATGAAACAAGATCTTTTTTTTTTTCATTCCGTGCATGGGCCTACAAAACAAACGAACAGGTCAATTTCATGAATTTCTTAAAACTCTTATTCTGTCAATTAATTATTATCAAAAATATTCTAGTATTAGCCTATTTTGGAATAGCCTGCTTTGGAAAACTATTATTTTATTCTTTGTCATATATTCACAGGATTGTCTGACCACGTAGGGAACCAAGCAAAAAATGATAGAGCACATTTTATAGCAAGCCCCAGCCATTAGAAGAGTATTGGATGAAAGGCGCAGCCAACATTTGATTCCAACATGGCAAGAAATCGCTGTGATGGAATCGGTTAACGCAGCACTAAAGAGTTGCGGATTTTAGAGATGCGCTGTCTGCCAAGAAGATTGTTACAGCGTCCTCAGTAAAACCAGTATTGCAATTACTGACGGAAGATATTCTGCTCCCATCTGATGAAGACACAAAGTTAACTCAAAAATAAGAAAAGAAATACAGTGCACCTGTAGCAGTGCAACTGTTGGCCAAGGCAGCATTCGTTGACCCCCGATTCAAAAACTGAACCCTAGAGGAAGACACAAAAGATGCACTCCTGGAGGAGATGCTGGCGTTGCCCGAAGAGCAGAGCATTGACGGGGGTACCTGGCAACCAAGTACTTCGAAGACTGAAGACGGAGATGCAAGAGTAAGTGAGCCCCCTCCCAAAAAAAATAAACTGTCTGATCTCCTCTGTAAAATAAAGGGACAAACACAAACCTCCTCTCCAATCCACAATAGAATCCGTGCAGATAATAAGATAATCCAATATTTGCAAGAGGAAGCGCTAGATTCCCACTCGGATCCGCTTACATGGTGGCAGGACAATCAGGTTCAGTTCCCGCTTCTTTTGAAAGTTGCGAGAAAGTATCTAACAATCTGTGCAACAAGCACTCCTTCCGAACGAGTGCTCAGTGCTGCAGGGAATATAGTAACTTCTTTAAGGGCCTCTCTAAAATCCGACAAAGTCAATATGTTGGTTTTCTTGGCAAAAAATATAAAAAATGAATAAACTGCATGCGGTTTCGATTTTGGTTTTGTAGGGGAATATGGCTAATATGCTATAGGCCTATTTAGTCTAGTTAAGACCTAGGTTTAAGTTAATTAATATTTTTGATTATTCATCGCTAGTTTATTGTGCACAATTTGCATGATTTGTTAGTTATTTTAAAATCAATAAACCATTGTGTTTGCCCTAGGCCTATATGTTTTCACATGAAGTTCAACTTCAAAAAGCAATGGAGATAATAAATTTTAATTTCTTTGTATAGAATAAGAAGGGCATTTTTGTCTACTGCTCTTTTTTATTCTGTATCAAATTAAAATGTAGTCTGTTCTATATCATTCATAGTCTTGCTCATTTCTTATTCTTAACATTGTAACGGCCACGGTGGTTAATCGTAGCTACATAACTGAGCTATGTATTAATAAAATATTAAAGTCTCCCAGCCTTTGTCTTTTCCTAAAATTGTGTTTTGTTGCACTCCCTATTGTTAATTATAGTGGAAGGAAATTCAAGTTAAAAACATTGGCATTTTTAACTATAACTATATGGTAGAATTTACAATGCTTTTGTTTTCAGTGCACGGGTAGAATATTTTTTACCCGTTGGCAGTTTTACATACTGTTGCAATGCCAATATGTATTAGCTTTATTATTACATGTTTTATTATGTTTTAGTTTTAGCTTTATTATTATTACATTACATGTTTTAGCTTTATTATTCATTTTCTTAACCACAGGTCCTATATATGCGATGAGTTTGGCTCTAGGTGACATTCTCATTCTTCTAATTTGTCTCATCAGCTACTTGGCTTGCACCTCTCTGTAGTAATTTTTTTTTAAATGAAACTACTCAAAGTAGTTTTCATCCGTTTTCATAATTTCACAACAATACTGCCCTAATAAATGGAAAATATAATATTTATAAAGTATTTACAATGTAGCAATGTTGGGGATTGCTTTGGAAAAACAAATACAAAAAATACAAATTCTTGGACCTAAATGGCGGTTAACCGCCTAACCGCAGGGAAGCGCTGTCCTACTTCCGCGGTAAGAAAAAATCCTAACCGCCCCAGCCCTCTTCTTGAAATTGATGCGATATTTGACAGGGAGCCAGTGAAGTTGCTGGAAAACAGGAGTGATGTGATCTATGGAGGGAGTTCTGGTGATGATACGGGCAGCCGAGCTCTGGACCAATTGAAGCTTGTGCAGACACTTGCGAGGAAGACCAAAGAGGATAGAATTACAGTAATCGATACGGGATGTGACCAGGGAGTGGATAAGAATGGCGGTTCTGTTAGGTGTAAGTGACGGGCACAGGCAATTAATATTATGTAGGTGGAAATATCCAGACCAAGTAACATTGTTAATGTGTGAATGAGGACCATTACTGTCAAGGATGACACCCAGGCTCTTAACTTGTGGGGCATGAAAAACTGTAGAACTGTCAACACTTAAGAGAAAAATTGTCAGATTTAATCAAGGTGGATTTTGTACCTACAAGTAGAACCTCAGTTTTATCACTGTTAAGTTTGAGAAAATTGCATGATAACTAAGATTTAATTTCCAGTAAGCAATCAGAAAGGCAGGTGGGCAGGAGAGTGGGAATGGGTGTGGTGGATAGATAGAGCTGGGTGTCATCCGCATAGCAATGAAATGAAATGCCAAATTTCCTAAAAATGTAACCAGGGGGTGAGTAGATATATAATAAATAGGAGTGGGCCTAAAACAGAGCCTGGAGAACACCACTAGAAACAGGAAAGGGCTGTGATCTAAAATGTTTTAGTTGAACAAACTGAGTGCGGCATGAGAGGTAGGATTTGAACCAAGTGAGAGGGCTGCCAACGATACCAATGGAAGCTAATCTCTCCAGCAAGATGTTATGCGAGATAGTATCGAAGGCTGCACTCACATCAAGAAGGACTAGTATTGTTAAAAGCCCTTAAAGTCAATAGTGATGTTCACCAGGGTTGTCTCTGTGCTGTGGCAAGAACGAAAGCCAGACTGAAATTGTTCAAACAGATTGTTGTCGGTGAAGTGAGCATGGATCCGAACTGCAACTGTTTTTAAGTATTTTAGAGAGAAATGGAAGATTTGAAATTGGGCGAAAACTGTTGTGGTTGCTGGGGTCGGTACCAGACTTCTTGAGAATGGGAGTTATAGCAGTTGTTTTGAGACACGAAGGAAAAATACCAGAAATATGAGCAGAGTGTATAATGTCGGTTATAGGAGAGGACAGGGGTGGTGAACAGACTTTTACTAAGTTGGTAGGGAGGGGGTCTAATTAGCAGGTAGATGATTTGGATTTACAAATCAAAATATGCAAGACCGTTCCATGTTGTACTGTGTCTGTTCTAGTGTTGTGGTGGACTAGGTGAAGTTGAATACCCTGTACCCTAGAGCCAATCGTATATGTAGTCCATCGGTGCTTGGTCAGGTGGGAAGGAAGGATGACGTTGATATGAGCCAAGTGAACCAAACTGCTAGTATGATCAAACAATTAGTCATCAAACAGTTCCAGTAACATTCAACAGCAGTGTTTCCGCTATGTACAGTGCTGTGAAAAAGTATTTGCCCCCTTACAGATACTTATTGTTTTGCACATTTGTCACACTTAAATGTTTCCGATTATCAAACAAATTTTTATATCAGACAAAGATAACCTGAGTAAATACAAAAAGCTGTTTTTAAATGATGATTTCATTTATTAAGGGAAAAAAGCTATCCAAACCAACCTGGCCCTATGTGAAAAAGTAATTGCCCGCCCTTGTTAAATCATGAATTAACTGATATTAACCAAATTTTTTGGAAAGCTCAGTTCAATTTCACTAGCCACACCCAGGCCGGATTACTGCCAGAACTGTAGAATCAAGAAATCACTTAAATACAACCTGTCTGACAACATGAAGTAGGCTAAAAGATCTCAAAAAGCAACACATCATGCCCCGATCTGAAGAAATTCAAGAACAGATGAGAAACAAAGTCATTGACATCGATCAGTCTGGAAAGGGTTACAAAGCCATTTCTAAGGCTTTGGGACTCCAGCGAACCACAGTGAGAGCCATTATCCACAAATGGAGAAAACATGGAACAGCGGTGAACCTTCCCAGGAGTGGCTGGCCTACCAAAATTACTCCAAAAGCGCATCGACGACTAATCCAGGAGGTCACAAAAGAACCCAGAACAACATCTAAAGCACCGCAGGCCTCACTTGCCTCAGTTAAGGTCAGTGTTCATGATTCAACAATAAGACAGAGACTGGGCAAACATGGTATCCATGGGAGAGTTCCAAGGCGAAAACCACTGCTGACCAAAAAGAACTCAAAGGGCCGTCTCACATTTGCCAAAAAACATCTTGATGATCCCCAAGACTTGGGAAATTATTCTGTGGACTGACGAGACAAAAATGGAACTTTTTGGAAGGTGTGTGTCCCGTTACATCTGGCGTAAAACTAACACAGCATTTCAGAAAAAGAACATCATACCGACAGTCAAACATGGTGGTGGTAGTGTGATGGTCTGGGGCTGCTTTGCTGCTTCAGAACCTGGGCGACTTGCCGTGATTGATGGAACCATGAATTCTGCTCTCTACCAGAAAATCCTGAAGGACAATGTCCGGTCATCAGTTCGTGACCTTAAGCTCAAGCGCACTTGGGTTATGCAGCAGGACAATGATCCGAAGCACACCAGCAAGTCCACCTCTGAATGGCAAAAAAATAAATAAATGAAGTTTTTGGAGTGGCCTAGTCAAAGTCCGGACTTAAATCCGATTGAGATGCTGTGGCATGACTTTAAACGGGCCGTTCATGCTTGAAAACCCTCCAATGTGGCTGAATTAAAACAATTCTGCAAAGAAGAGTGGGCCAAAATTCCTCCACAGCGATGTTAAAGACTCATTGCCAGTTATCGCAAACGCTTGATTGCAGTTGTTGCCACCAAGGGTGGCACAACCAGTTATTAGGTTTAGGGGGCAATTACTTTTTCCACATAGGGCCAGGTTGGTTTGGATAGCTTTTTTCCCCTTAAGAAATGAAATCATCATAAAAAAACTGCATTTTGTATTCCCTCAGGTTGTCTTTGTCTGATATTAATATTTGTTTGATGATCTGAAAAATTTAAGTGTGACAAAGATGCAAAAACAGAAGAAATCAGTAAGGGGGCAAATACTTTTTCACAGCACTGTACATTCTGCAGCAGCGGTCGGCTGCCGCAAAATTATTGCCGCCACGGCTTCAGAATTTTATGAAACATCATGAAGTCTCAATTACACGGATCGGAGGAGTCCGCTGCACTAAACTCAATTGAACGGTCATCAGCTACATCCGCGTTGCTAAGTCAGGACGTCAGGACTATTGACCATTAAATAAACTGCAGCACGCACGACTCTCCTACAGCATTTTATCCTCACGCAGAGTGACAAACTGGAAAAAGGATAAGACTAAGTGGTATAAGTTATCAGAGAAAAACAAAAAAAGCAGGCCTAGATTTCACTAGCTAACATTAAGCTATAGATTTTACTCTTTAAATAAACATGCACGATTTAATCTCTATTGATGTTCATGGCCAACTAATTATTATTCATAATCGGGAAATAATGTTCCAGCTAACATTAACGTTAGCGAACTTAAGTCAGTAAACCATAATAGGCCTACTGGTAACGTTACTTCAATAAACGTAGCCAACAATTTTCAGAAGAGTTTGTTAACATATTGCTCCAAGATAAGAAAAAAAGTGTGTGATGTCGACCGCGGTGAAGACAGTTTTAGATTCGACATTCGGCAATTTTTTGCTCTTGAAATGTTAAACGGATTTTCCTGTAATTAATCTTGTGAAGGGCAAAACGTGTGTTGTTTCATAGTCTCCCAATCCCCATAATGATTTATCGTTTAGACAGAAGTACAATTTGTTGGTTGCAAATGTCTGCCACGAAGGAGAATTAAACAGTGTTATTTAGGGACCATGGTAAAACCACATTTTTGACTTTGTGCCGAGCATACGAACACAGCTGTCACTCCGGTTATATAGGGACCGAATGGCTCGTAGCAACGGCCCCGGTACCCCATACTCCCGCAGTACCCCCCACAGGACTCCTCGGGGGACACGGTCGTAGGCCTTCTCCAAGTCCACAAAACACATGTAGATTGGATGGGCAAACTCCCATGACCCGACCCCCTTCCCCCAACAGCCCCGCGCGGGTAAAGAGTTGGTCCACTGTTCCACGACCAGGACGGAATCTGCATTGCCCCTCCTGGATCTGAGGTTCGGCAATCGGTTGGAGCCTCCTTTCCAGCACCCTGGCATAAGCTGTCCCAGGTAGGCTGAGAAGTGTGATACCCCGATAATTGGAGCACACCCTCCGGTCCCCCTTTTTAAAAATGGGAACCACCACCCCGGTCTGCCATTCCAAAGGTACTGTCCCTGTCCTAAACGCGACACCGAAGAGGCGTGTCAACCTAGACAGCCCAACACTGTCTAGAGCCTTCAGAATCTTGGGGCGCATCTCATCCACACCCGGCGCCTTGCTACTGAGGAGCTTCCTAACTACCTCAGTGACCTCTGATAGGTGATGCTCCCCCCGAGTATTAGAACTCTGCCCCCTCCACAAAGGACGTGTTGGCGGGGTTAAGGAGTTCCTCAAAGTGCTCCATCCACCGCCCGACGATATCCCCAGTCTGGGTCAACAGTTCTCCTCCCCTGCTCAACAGAGCCTGGGCCAAGCCCTGCTTTCCCTTCCTGAGCCGTCCAACGGTTTGCCGGAACTTCCTTGAGGCCAAACGAAAGTCTTTCTTCATAGCCTTCCCGAACTCCTCCCACACCCGGGTTTTTGCTTCTTTGACTACAGAAGCAGCAGCCCTTCGGGCTGCCCGGTACCCGTCTGCTACTTCAGGAGACCCCTGGGTCAACCAAGCCCGAGAGGCCTCCTTCTTCAGTCTGACGGCCTCCTTCACCTTCAAATATGTTTTCAGTGGGTGTTGGATTCCGCTAGGGCTGCCCCTTGTCACCGATCCTGTTTGTGATTTTCATGGATAGGATCTCAAGGCGTAGCCAGGGGGAGGAGTGTGTCCGGTTTGGGGGCCTCAAGGCAGATGATGTGAACCACATCAGAACCTGATGGCTTCTTCAGACCGTGACCTTCAGCACGCACTAGAACGGTTTGCAGCCGAGTGTGAAGCAGTCGGGATGAGAGTCAGCACCTCCAAGTCTGAGGACATGGTTCTGCCGGAAAGCAGTGAAGTGCTCTCTCCGGGTTGGGAGTGAGTTGCTGCTCCCAAGCAAGGGAGTTCAAGTATCCCGGGGTCTTGTTCACGAGTGAGGGAAAAATGGAGTGTGAGATTGACAGGCGGATGGGTGCAGCGTCAGCAGTAATGCGGGTGTTGTACCGGACCGTCGTGCCGAAGAAGGATCTGAGCCAAAAGGCGAAGACCAGTCGGTCTACCTTCCGACCCTCACCTATGGTCATGAGCTTTGGGTAGTACTAGTGACCGAAAGAATAAGGTCACGAGTACAAGCGGCTGAAATAAATTTCTTCCGTAGGGTGGCTGGGCTCAGCCTTAGGGATAGGGTAAAGAGCTCGGTCATCCAGAGGGAGCTCGGAGTAGAGCCGCTGCTCCTTCGCGTCGAAAAGAGCCAGATGAGGTGGTTCGGGCATCTGATTAGGATGCCTCCTAGGCACCTTCCTTTGGAAGTTTTCCGGGCACGCCCTACTGGTAGAAGACCCCGGGGTAGACCTAGAACACGTTGGAGAGATTATATATCTCATCTGGCCTGAGAACGCCTCGGGATCCCCCAGGAGGAGCTGGAAAACGTTGCTGGGGAGGACGTCTGGACTAACCTGCTTAGCCTGCTGCCACTGTGACCCGGCCCCGGATAAGCGGCGGAAAATGGATGGATGGATGGAAAAACTGTTAAATAATTATTATTTTTGCACTTCTCCACTATTATTAGTTAGTTTACAATACTTTCTCTGGCATTGCTTTACAATTGTATTAATATTGTAACAAATTATTTTATAAATTTTATATAAGATAAAAAAAGATCAATAGGTAATTAATACATTTTAATACCCTTTACGTTTCCTAAAGCAAGCACATTAAACAATTTATGTATTGGATTTTTTTAAATGTGTGATGTGATGTTGATGATGAGGAAGTTAGTTAGGTATTACATATAGGGATGGAATGGGCTCAAAGACAGGTTCTGCTCTATGCCCCAAAGTTTTTGAGAAAGAAATGCCTTCTAGTTCTAAAAGAACAACATTAGTGGTGGCTGCTACAATATTTTTATTTTCGAACTGGTTGCGTGATCAAATATTTGCTGGTGCCTCACAGCAAGAAGGTCCTGGGTTCAAACCCCACCTGACCCAATGGTCTTTCTGTGTCGAGTTTGCATGTTCTCCAAGTATGCACAAAAGCCTTGCAAGACAACGGAGAAGGCAGCAGGCTGAGGCAAAGTGAAATGTGATGTTGCAGCTAAGATGTCAGAGCGTGAGGAGGGGGAGAACAAGAAGGTCACAACTGGCTGTCTACTTTTCTCTTTTTGAAGCACGCCATGTTAAATTTATTTTTCTTTGAAACCAATTTCCGAATTTTCTCTTGCCTTGTCTCTCCCTTCAGCGACTCAAGTCGCAATGTACCGATTTGATTGGCTGAGTAGCATCACGTGATGTTGTCTGAGTTTCCTGGGCTAAACCAGTGGAGTAAAGTCGAGACTAGCTGCACCGGTTAATAAATAAACACTCTTTCAAAATGTAATAACTCTCAATAGGTTATAGGTCCGGGTCCGGATAAGACGGCGTCTGGGTCCGGACCCGGACCGCGGCCCGCCTATTAGTGACCTCTGCTGTAGGGGGTGGTTTGAATAAGGCTGAAGTCATTCTTGGATGACTACATTTCTCATGATACTCTTTTCCCTTGACTTACCGCCTCCTTCTCGCGGTCCATGATGGTCTCAAGCTCCTCAAAGTGACGCAACTTGATCTCCAGCTTCTTCATCTGGGTCTCCACCAGCAGGGCGACCAGAGACTTAATCTTCCTTTCCTCCACTGCAGCCAAGTGCTGCAAAGAGAAGAGGCAGGGTAAGAAAGACAAGGAGAGGGAATATGATCCAGTTGTTTGTTGAAGGTATCAGATACTTGGTTTAAGCAAACCAATATGCAGAAGAATTGTCACCTTGGCCTTTGTTGCAGCAGATGCTAGTGCGGCAGCGGCTGCTGTGGCAATGTTGCCCTCCTCCACCTCTGGCTCCAGCTTCTTTCTCCTCTCCTCACTACCTTCCTCCTCTGTGGTGCAGAGGCCCTTTCCATCTTTGTCCTCCTCTGGCGCCTCCTTGGCTTCTTCCTTGTCTTTGTCAGAAAGGACGAAGGGGAAGGGGGAACAGAGATAAGCCATATTTACACAGACACATTAGAGTTTTATACCACTTTTACAGAAAAACATTGTAAGCAAAGCTAACTTACATAAACTTATGCTATTCAATTACGATGGATATGTTGTCAAATTACATTTCAGTTCTTCAACAGTTAGATCTTGTTCATCACAAGGGTCAAAGCTTAATCTCGACATACCAGTTGTGACCTTCTTGCTCTCTCCCTCCTCACGCTCTGACATTTTAGCAGGAACATCACATTTCACTTTGCAGCCATCTGCCTTCTCCGTTGTCTCGCAAGGCTTTTGTGCCTCATCTTTGGACTCCACCTAAAGTGATCCACACACCCAGAGGCAGGTCAGACAAAATCTCTCTTAATATCTGAATTTACATTGTGTTACTGTCAGCATATAACTATTATATTTGATAGTTTAAAATAAACTGTTTAGCATTATGCATCATAACACGCATTGCAAAGGCAGACCTAATTTAGCTTGTGGTAGGTGACATACAGTCAGGTCCAGAACTATTGTGGAAAATATATTACTTTATGAATGATTCAACGGAATCGACCATAATTACAATATTTTCAAATTATACATTTATTGCCCAAAAAAAAGTTTTCACAATTGTTGGTACCCGTTTTTAGAACTTGGCGCAGCCTCCGCTCGCAAGGATAACGGCAGAGCCTATTTCTATAATGTTTAATAAGGTTGGAGAACACATGTGGAGGGATATTGGACCATTCCTCCATGCAAAACCTTTCAAGATCCTTGATATCCTTAGGTTTGCACTAATGGACTGCCCTCTTCAATTCAGACCACGTTTTGGATAGGGTTTAAGTCCGGAGACTGAGATTGCCATGGCAAAACATTAATTTTGTTTTCATAGAACCATTTCTGTGTTTAATTTGGTCGACCTATGTCAAAGTCTCAGCTTCCTGGCAGAGGCAACCAGGTTTGTGGCTAAAATGTCCTGGTACTTTGTGGAATTCATTATGCCATTGATCTTAACAAGAGCCCCTGGACTACTGGCAGCAAAACAGCCCCAAAGCATCAATGATCCACCACCAAATGATGACAGGAATGAGTTGCTTTTCCTTGTATGCATTCCTCTGTTGACACCAAACATGCCAATGGTGTATATGGCCAATAAGTTAAACTTTGGTCTCATCTGACCCTAGCACCCTGTTCTAGTCATAGTTCCAATGACGTGTGGCAAACACCCGACCGGGGCCGGTTCTAGACCGCTTTGATTGGGGGTGCAGTAAGAGATGTTGGTTGGTCACAAACTTCTGTTGTTTTGAGTGCCCTAGAGACCAACCTGGACATAGCATCACTGCGGTTTAATCAGCAAAAGTCTACTGTGATTTTTTCCTCTGGATTGACGCAGAAAACGAACCCCGTGTTTCCGTTAGGAAATTTAGACATCGCACACCGGGACCAGCTACCTTCAAATTTACTGGACTTAAATTGACCGATGTCATTAACGGCGCTGAGTGCGTTCAGTGGTGCCGGCATGTCGCGAAATAGATCATTCACTAGGTGCTTTAACCCACAATGTTTCTATCCACGAATGTTAATTAAAAATAAATATTTTTAGATATTCATTTAAAAATGTAATATACACTTCATGTGCGCGAGTGTGTGAGTGAAAGGAAGACAGAAGGAAGACAAGACGATGCCTATTTGTTGTTAGCGCTGAGTCACACAGGTCTTTACCCCTAATAACTTCAGAAACCGTAGCCTACTTCTGCGCCTGGACTTTCCCCCCAAAAAACAAAACAAAATAATGCCGTGCATATAATGGCATTTTCACAGTAAAGCCCTATTCGGATGGGATTAATATCACTGGGGGATATTGGTGATAACAATTTAGCCGTGGTCGTCAAGGTTCCGGACGGATTATTCCGGATTTTTGCTGATATGAAATTACTGGGGTAGATAGATAATTCCGATATATAAATATATATATATATATATATACACACACACACACACACACACACACATAAATATAAATACATACATACATATACATCCATATATACATATATATACACAAACATACATATATACATACACTCACATGTTCCACCACATCCCAAAGGTGCTCTATTGGATTGAGAGCTGGTAACTGTGACGGCCATTTGAGTACTCATTGTCATGTTCAAGAAACCAACTTGAACCAGATGATTTGAGCTATGTGACATGGCACGTTATCCTCCTGGAAGTAGCCATCAGAAGATGGGTACACTGTGGTCATAAAGGGATGGGCATGGTCAGCAACAATACTCAGGTAGGCTGAGGCATTTAAACGATGCTCAATTGGTACTAAGGGGCCCAAAGTACGCCAAGAAAATATCCCCCGCACCATTACACCACCACCACCAGCCTGAAACGTTGACACAAGGCAGGATGGATCCATACTTTCATGTTGTTTACGCCAAATTCTGACCCTACTGTCCGAATGTCGCAGCAGAAATCGAGACTCATCAGACCAGGCAACATTTTTCCAATCTTCTATTGTCCAATTTTGGTGAGCCCGTGCTAATTGTAGCATCAGTTTCCAGTGCTTAGCTGACAAGAGTGGCACCCTGTGTGGTTTTCTGCTGCTGTAGCCCATCTGCTTCAAGGTTTGACATGTTGTGCGTCCAGAGATGGTCTTCTGCATACCTTGGTTGTAAAGAGTGGTTATTTAAGCTACTGTTGCCTTTCTATCATCTTGAACCAGTCTGGCCATTCTCATCTGACCTCTGGCATCATTAAGGCATTTTCTCCCAGAGAACTGCTGCTAACTGGATGTTTTCTCTTTTTTGGACCATTCTCTGTAAACCCAAGAGATGGTTGTGCGTAAAAATCCCAGTAGTTCAGCAGTTTCTGAAATACTAAGACCAGCCCGTCTGGCACCAACAACCATGCCACGTTCAAAGTCACTTAAATCAACTTTCTTCCCCATTCTAATGCTCTGTTTGAACTTCACCAGGTCGTCTTGACCATGTCTACATGCCTAAATGCATTGAGTTGCTGCCATGTGATTGGCTGATTATATATTTGCGTTAACGAACAGTTGAACCTTATAAAGCGGCCAGTGAGTGTATATACACATATATACATACATACACACACACATATATACAGTATATACACATACATATATTCACACACACACACACACACACACACACACACACACACACACACACACACACTGAATCATACATATAGTTATTAGTTATTCACAAGAAAATCGAGGCGGCAACAAGAGATCGACAAGCTAGAAAAAGAAAGAAGGCTAATAAAAAAGCAATGAAAAAAGGTGTCAATCAGAAAAGGTAGGCATTAGAAACTTGCAGGACAGCTTAAAGAAGCGGTTGTCAACGTTGAGGAGAGCCGAGAACCTACGAAGAAACTGAAAGAAGAAAGAACGAGCAAGGAGTCAATTCTACATAGTAAACTTGAAGGGGTCTAAGTCCTTGCTCAACAAATCAAAAGACGTAACGTTTAAAACAACCAAACAGGAACTGGAGTGCCACCTAAAACAAAATCACGCAGATGACAAAATGCATGAGACATTCAGAGTTTCCGCAGATATTCCACCAAGTGGGGACCCAGTAGAGCAAATGGGCACCAGCCCTCCAAAATATAAAGAGGTGGAAAATGCAGTCAGACGTGCAAGAGCAGCATCGGCACAAGGACCTAACAGAGTACCTTACAGACTGTATAAAAATGCACCTGATGTCCTACGTTTCCTTTGGAAACTACTGAAGCTAGCATGGGAAAAACAAATCTTTCCCAGATCGTGGCGTCGAGCCAGAGGATTACTGATTCCGAAAGAGAAAGATTCTAGTGACATTAGCGAGTTCTGACCAATTTGCTTGCTTAATGTGGTGGGGAAAATATTTTTTAGTATAGTAGCACAAAGACTGAGTGAATACCTTACAAAGAACAAGTTAATTGATACCTCGGTACAGAAAGCAGGCATTTCAGGCTTCTCCGGGTGTCTGGAGCACACTATAGCATGATTTGGCACCAAATTCAAGTGGCAAAAAGTGAGAAAAAGGACCTTCATGTCATTTTTCTGGACTTGGCAAACGCATTTGGGTCTGTGCCCCACAAGCTTTTGTGGTCTGCATTTGAGTTTTTTAAGGCACCAAATGCAATTTTAAACCTGGTTAAGGCATACTTTCAGAACATTCAATTGTGTTTTGATAGACCGACATTCTACCCCGGCTCATGTGGCCATTGACAGTGTATGATATACCCGTCACTAAAGTTGAAAAGGTAGAAAGAAGAGTCAGCTTTTGTGTTAGGAATTGGTTAGGGGTACCACGGTGTCTTAGTAGCCCGGCTCTCTGTGGGAAAGGTGCTCTGGAGCTGCCGCTTACCGGGCTTAGAGAAATTTAAGGGCACTTAAGATTAGAAATGACACTTATGCAATCCCGAGATAGTATAGTAAGAAAAGCGGCACCCACATTAGCAACAGGACGTAAATGGAATCCAAAAGAGGCAGTGCTGCAGGCAAAAGCAGCCCATACGGAAATAGTAGGGTAAGTACAACATGGACGAGGAAGATTTGGACTTGGCACATGTAAGCAGAGATGTTCAATATCAACCCCTTTGGAACAACGCAAATTAGTCATAGAACAGATACGTAAGCAAGAGGAAGCAGTAAGGAGCGCTAAAACTGTCTCACAAGCCAAACAAGGGCGATGGATGAACTGGGAAAGTGTAGAGCAGAGGAAAATGACCTGGAAGGAGTTGTGGGGAATGGAATCAACAAGAATTAGCTTCATTGTTAGGGCAAGCTACGGCATACTGCCAACACCTACAAATCTTAGCCAACGGGTAGGTGAGAATCCAACATGCCCCCTCTGTGGGGGGACGGCTAATCTCAAACACATAAGGTCTGGGTGCAAGACGAGCCTTACCCAAGGAAGATACACCTGGTGCCACAATCAAGCACTAAAATGCTTGGCGGAAGCAATAGAGCATAGGCGCTCAACAGTTAATGCCCTGCCCATTGGAGCAGAGGGCGACATACACCACATTCGCTTTGTTAGGGAGGGAGTTCTGGGTAGGAAGAGCTTTAGGCCAAAACAAAGCTCAGGGCAGCTGAGCAGAGTATGTGATTGGAAAATGCTTGCTGATGTCGGCCAACAACTGAGAGTCCTATCAAAGATTGCAACAACCAACTTAAGACCAGACTTATTACTCTGGTCCAATACACAGCAAATTGTTTATTTTATAGAGCTAACAGTCCCGTGGGAAGAAGCAATAGACGAGGCATACGAAAGAAAGAAACTCCGCTATAGCGAATTAACAGCTGAGGCAGAACAGTGAGGTTGGAGAAAAATTGTGAAAGTTGGATGCCGTGGATTTGTGGCAATATCAACAACCAAACTACTTAAGGAGTTAGGGATCTGCGGCAAAGAATTGCGCCAGACCATAAAAGCTATATCAGATATATCAGAAAGAAGTAGCCAGTGGCTGTGGCTGAAAAGGAAGGATCCTATATGGGCACAAAAGTAAAGAACAGCATGTTGATAAACAATAAAAAGTGGTTTAATCTCAGGATAAAGGTATAGAAGGTAAGTCTTTCAAGCACAGCGTCATTTACCTTGCCTGCAGGAACAGAGTAGGGAAAGATAATCTTTTTTTCAGGTGGTAAGTATCCCTACAGAGTTGAAAGAAAGTGCCTGCAGGAATAGGGATAGGTATAGGGATATCTCCACAGCATCATATACCAAGCCTGCAGGAACAGAGTAGGGAGAGATTATCTTCTTTTCTGGTGGTAAGTATCCCTCCAAAGTTGTCAGAAATCGCCTGCAGGAATAGGTAATAGGTATAGGGATATCTCTCAGATTAATAAACTTAATTTAATATATGGCCGTGTCGAGAGCGGATATAGAGGGGGGTGGCTCTGAGACGTCATTGCTCATCGTTAAGCCTTCTGGAAGTGTCATGGGTTAAAATTAACTAAACATCCGGGATGGAGGGTGCCCACTTGAAAAATGACATATCTGCTCTTAACCCAAGTCCATTCTAAAATATTGGCTGTTGAAGTGCTCATCTTCAAGTATGGCATAATGGATCTTATAACGTCCTATCCTATGTATATTGAAATGTACAAGATGAACCGGTGTAATTCGGTCTGTACCCTTAAAAGTACCGAGTTCAGTACCCAACCCTAATGGCCAAAGATGGAAGAGAGGAACCTTTTAACCACAGTGTAGTTTTTAGCTACCATGCTGGATCCCCAGTTTGGCCTAAGCTGGGTGGATCTGAATGTTACCAATGCGGGAAATGCAACATCAGTGAAGCTGTTCAGAGATGAACTGAGGACACAGACAGGTTAGTATTTTTATCTGGTGAAAAAAATTGCCTCTTTATTAGCAAAACTAAGAATTTTAAAATGCCTTAAATTAGATACATTTTGGGATTTAAAAAGCCTTAAATTTCAATTCATGGGGTTTAAATGTTTAAATTTTCATTTTTGTCTACAAAAATGTGAAACTCTTGGTCTACTTAACCTGAGGCTGTCTTTATGTTTAACCGACTGGGAACATGCCTATTGTAGAAATATCAAACTCTCTGTCCTGTCATACTCATCTGTGTAAAGAAATTCCCAAAAAATAAACTCGCCTGTCCCAAGAAAAGTAGGCCAACAGCAGTTAGATGTATTACAGCAGTTGTTTAACCTAAAGAAATTAAAGTTATTATATTCAACTCGTTACTAACCTGCCATATTCCTAATCCTACCTAAACCTGTCTAAACCAGACCTCTGCACTGGACCAAATATCCAGTACCTAAAATGTATAACATGCAATGTTTATTTGAATAAGAAAAATAATACTTGTCTATAAATCTGTCTTTAACGTTGGAAATTTGTTTTATAAAGGTCCTGAAAGTATGCAATGTAACTCTGATACATGCAGACACCCTGTCCCTTTAAATCCAACTCAGTCATTGTGTTTGTGTATTTGTTTGTCAGACACTTTGATCTGAGAGGTGGAGAACATGATGGACAGTGGAGACGCAACTGACTCAAGAAGCCATGAATGTGGATTCACCCAGTGATTTGCCACCTATCATATGCCCGCGCATTCTGTCCCTGGATCGTTTCTGTCCGTGAATGCTTAAAAAAAGGTTAGACACTACATTTTGTGAGATAGTCGTACTCATTTTACAAAGTAATGGCAAATTTAACAGGCTTGAGTTTACCATGTTATGATATAAAAATATTTTATATGCTGAAGGTAATACCTGTGAGGGTGTCGGGACAATACTTGTTTTGTGTAGGTAATTGATTTCCAATAATAAATACATTTGCACAAAACAAGCATATTTTGTCCTCCCACATGTTACTAAGAACGTCAAAAACGTGAATAGTTTTTCATTTATGGTCAATTTTGATCAGATAAAAAATGTGCAATTAATTTGTGATCAATCACGAATAACTATGGACACCCATGCGATTAATCCCGATAAAATTTTTTATCACTTGACAGCCCTAGTTCTATGTTCTTAAGTTCCTAAGAAAAGTCTGTCGGATTCATGACGCGTTCTTAAAACAAAGAATTGTTTGTAGTTTGCTGCGCTGCCTGCACGTATACAGCACAAGCCAAGTTGGTTCTAGCCTGTGGTTTGATTGTACTAATGCACCTTCTTCAGGGCTCGACATTAAGGCTTGTCCGCTTGTCCGGGACAAGTGGATTTTTTGTAGGACAAGTGGAAGAGAAATTTACTTGTCCCACTGGACAAGTTAAATGGTCATACAAAAAAAAAATGTTGCTTCAAAAACAAGTATCATTTAGGCTTTTATTGCTAACAAGGCCGGATTAAAAAAAGAAAACGACGAGAAACAATGGCAAGCTAAACAACCGAGGTGGAAAGTGGAACAAAGATGACCTCTTGTAAAACCAGCGCGGTTCTGTTTGTCAGTATTTTGAGTAAAAAGTGTCTAGATAGTGAACCCATATGACATTATTTACCGCTAAACTGCTCGGACTGAAAAAAGAACTCAGGCCGTAATGGTAATGACCGCTCGGGATATCCTTCCACTCAACTTTGTTGAAGGCAAAGGCTTGTGACAATAAATTGAATATCCTGAGCTCTAATACACAGTGCCGGGCACAAAATTATCAGATACAGATTGGAGCACAACCATCAATAATAATGTGCAATGTTCAAAGTGCATGTACTGAGTGTTTTCTTACTTTTAGACTCGGGGCTGTACAGTGCGACAGTTCTGGTAGCATATGCTACTAAAAATGATGCGGTGCAAATAGAAGTGTGTGGGTTGCGCTGGTATCCATTCATCTAAACAGAACACTATGAGCTTACAAAACGACATAGTACTATTCAGACATCAACCAAAATTCTGAATAAGTTGTTACAGTTAACGAAAAAAGCCTGTTAACCAGTCGCCGACTCATCGTTAAATTAACAAGTTAGCCAACTAACTTTTGCCGTGACTACAAGCAGTAAGATAAGAATTTAATTGAGATAGACATCGTTTAAATTGTTCAGGCCTACGTTATGTAACTTATAGATTAGCCTACAACACAGCAGAGAACACAGGAGTAGCTGTGCATCGTAAACGTTAGCAGCAGGGGCGTTGCTTTCACAGAAACATTCCACCACATTGTTGACATAAATAAATACTTGAATGAATAAGTTGATAATCATGTAGCTAGCTTTTTTATGTTGAAGTGTCCTTGCAGTTGCCTGGCTCAGTTTGTTATTTCTTTCATAGTTCTTATTGTTTTAGTTTGACATGTCCTATAACGCCAGCCCCCCACCCCCATCCCAAAAAAGAATATTGGGATTTTTTTTATTGGCTCTGCACATGTTTACAGTAGCCTATTTTAAATTTTAAAAAACCAAGATAAAAGAGCTGAAGGCGCATAAAAAAAGTAAATTAGGTATTTTTTTTACTGATAAAACATGTGTTTAACTATGTGCTACTAAATATTTCTCAGTGCTACTGAAATCTTTAGCATGCTAGCACTGGCGCTACCACCTAAATAAGTAAGCGTGCAGCCCTGAGTCTAGTCTAAACTTCTGTTTAAACGTCAGGGAAATGTGTTGTTAGGAACCTTGTATGACTCCTAAAGAAATACCTTTTATTTCGGCGGTTATTTAACGTTAACATCTCTTCTATGAACTAAATGAAATAAACTTAAGTAAAGAAAAAGACATTCAGAAACTCATTTTTACCCAGACAAGTGAATTTGTGCCCGGACAAGTGAAAAGAAAATATGCTTGTCCGAAGGACGAGTGCCTCAAAAAGTTAATGTCAAGCCCTGTTCTTTACTTTATTTTTGTCCTCCAAAAACCTTGTTAGCCAACAGAAAATCTATTAAGATGCAGTATGTTTTGCTATTGCCTCACTGTTCAGCTTGCGCCCGCTTTCCTTCATTCACGTGAATTATAGTGTTGAGGCCATGATACACGGGCAACATTTTTGGGCAATATTGCCAACAACTCAAGTTGCCCTGATACTGGTGGCAATGGAGTGGCAACGGGCAATGAGCAGCGTAACTGAAAAAGAGTGTTTGGTAACCAATTGGGGCAAAATTGCATATTAATTGCATATTAATTTCTCTGTAACCTTACATGGACCTATTAGACCACAAAAATGCAAAAAATAAATAAATAAATAAGCCCAGACGGCACCCATGGTAACTATGGAAACAGACAAACGTTAGTAGTAACTTAATCATTAACATCCCTAATTAAAATTATATATTATTTTTTTATATTTTCAAACTCTCGATTATGTTGTGTTGTTGTATCGATGCAGAATTGTCCGCATCGCGATGCATCTAAGAATCGAGAAATTTCCACACCTCTAGTATACAGAATACTAAGACTTCATACATTTCTTTAACCCATGTGTAAATATAACAAAAAAATGTATATAGCAATATTTGGAGGCAAAAAAGGGTAAAAGGTATTTTCGGTATATGGCCCAGCCCTACAGAGCCGAGAACAGTTTTTTTGGTGTTTAAGAGCGAAAGTGCTCGTAAATCCCTCTAGATGTTTTTAACTCAACTGAGCTAATGTGTACAGAACACAACTATTGAAACTCAGAGAATGACAGGATTGCAACCTACCAGTTTGCAACATGCAACTTTTGACGTAAGGGGTGAGTTAATGTATGATAGGAGTGTGCAGAGATTTAGCATGTAGAAAATAAAATGACAGACAAAGAATATCATGGGGAAAACCTGTCGAGACTCAGATTAAAAGTAGGAAAGAGAAAAGTATCTTTCATTTGAGAGAAAGGGATGGTTAAGTCATGGTTCAGGCATGTGGCTTGTCTCACCTTGTCAGGCTGTTGGGAGTCAGAGTCTGTTTCCATCCTTTCTGCCTCTGCAGTCTCTGCAATGACGCACACAAATTGCACCACACTAGTTTACACACTCAGAATTGTAACACACTAGTTTAAACACTCAGAATTGCAACAATACAGTTGTTTTTAGAGTACAGCATTTTCTTCTCCGGCAGAGTGACAAACAGGGCAAAAATCACGTACTGGAGAACAAGAAAAAAAGGTTGATATAAATAGCCAATGTTAAGTTAGATAGATTCTACAGTTTAAATAAACATTCACAATGTATTCTCTATTGGTGTTCATGGCAAACTAATTATAAAAATTAACTAGAAAATACATTTCCCTGAGAAAATGTGGATATGATGCGTCCAGTGATTGGACTGACAACCTTAGCTCGCAGAACCTGCACCGCAGCACAAGTTGACTGCGCTAGTTCGGCCGTTTGTTGACAGGGGTTTCTAAAACGTGTCTTGGGCGAGCGGCTCGCCTACCCAGTTGTAAAAATTTATCGAGTTATTGTAAAGGAGAATTAGGCTTCTTGTGCGTTTTTTCTGTAACACACTATTAGTAGCGTATTAGTATTAAAAACACACTAATTCATGACTGATCATTAATTTTGTGATTAAGAATCAGACCTTTGTTTTTTGTTTATATATTGACACCTTCACTTTAAAGGTTTATCAAGCACTTAAATTAATAAAATAGACCTATGCATATTTTGACTGAGCGTCAATCTCCAAATGAATTCATTTCGCTTTCATTGTGTGACAATAGCCAACACTTAGAAAATCCATACCAGGTATTGCTCGTTACCTTGCTGTGGCAGAAGCTTGTCTTGGCTATCGTCACGACAATATCGATCAGACCAGACTACGTTTACCTGAAAAAGTTCGTTCATAGGGACGTTTCTCTATCAGCATGCTCACATTGTTTTAAAGAGGCTAGTGGTTGTAATTGTACACGCATAGCGAATTCAACATTCAACATTTTTTAAATGATTAACAAATCATTATCTAATCCTTACAATAAAGAAATCTACCACAATTAGTATACAAAGGTGTGCTATTTCTCAAATCCTTCTATAAACAAATTGTCACCAAAGGCTTGTAGACCAACCAGATTGGCCTAATGAAGGCTTCACTTATTTTCCTTATGAACAACCAGCCACATATTGTCCACTATACTATACAATTATCTTGATTTGCTACATAGCTAGTGAAGATGAAACACTCTGCAACTGCAAAGAGTGAGACATCATGGAAGACTCATGTCAAAAGAGACAGATGCAAATTGCATGCAGCAGCTGGTCTGCATTAACATTAGCCGTTTGGGTAGCGCAACTTTTCTGAAATGTTATCAATTGATCCAACTTGTGTAAATTTCATCACAACAACTCATAATGTGGCTCATTAGTGTGTATGGCCCCCATGTGCCTGTATGCACTCCCAACAACATCTGGGCATGCTTCTGATGAGACAGCGGATAGTGTCCTGGGGTGTCCTCCCAGACCTGGTCCAGGGCATCAGTGAGTTCCTGGACAGTCTGTGGCACTACTTAGCAGCGTCGGACGCGCCGATACATAACGTCCCAGAGGAGCTCAATTGGATTCAGGTCTGGGGAATGTGGGGGCCAGTCAATGTAATAAATGCCGTCGTCATCCAGGAAGTGCCTACACACTCATGCCACATGAAGTTGGGCATTGCCCTGCACCAGGAAGCGCCAACGGCCTACTGCACCAGATTAAGGTCTGACAATGGGTCTGAGGATTTCATCCCGGTACCTAACAGCAGTCAGGGTACCGTTGGCTAGCACGTGGAGGTTTGCGTGACCGTCCAAGGACACGACTCCCCAGACCATCACTGACCCACCACCAAATCGGTCATGCTGGATGATGTTGCAGGTAGCATAACGTTCGCCCCGGCGTACCCAGACTCTTTCACGTCTGTCACAAGCGCTCAGTGAGAACCTGCTCTCCTCTATGAAGAGAACAGGGCGCCAATGGTGAAGCTGCCAATTCTGGTGTTCTTTGGCAAATGCGAATCGAGCTGCACTTGCTGGGCTGTGAGCACAGGTCCCACTAGGGGACGTCGGGCCTCATGCCACCCTTATGGAGTCTGTTTCTGACAGTTTGGTCAGAAACATGCACATGAGTAGCCCGCTGGAGGTCATTTTGTAGGGCTCTGGCAATGCTCCCCCTGTTCCTCCTCGCACAAAGGAGCAGATACTGGTTCTGCTGCAGGGTTGTTCCCCTTCTACGGCCCTGACCAGCTCTCCACGTGTAATGGCCCGTCTCCTAGTATCTCCTCCACACTCTGGAGACTGTGCTGGGAGATACAGCAAACCTTCTTGTGACGGACGTATGGATGTGCCATCCTGGAGGAGCTGAACTACCTGTGCAACCTGAATGGGCTGCAGATATCACCTCATGCTACCGGAAGTGACCAGAGCACTAGCAAAATTAAAAACTTGAGTAAAATCAGTCAGGAAGGATCAGGAGAGAGAAATGGTCCGTGGCCACCACCTGCAAAACCGTTCCCTTTTTGTGGGTTGTCTTGCTGTTGCCTCTCCTGTCCACCTGTTGTCGCTTTAATTTCCACCCAAACAGGTGAATTCGATTCTCAGTCATTTATGCTTCCTAACTGGAGAGGTCACTATCCCAGAAGTTTAATTGACTAGGTGTTATACTGTGATGATTGAGTGTTCCTTTAATTTTTTTGAGCAGTGTAATGTCAGTTAGGTGATCTAAAGTGTTATATCATAAATGAGTTACCTTCCCTTGATAAATCGCCTCAGATTTCAGCAGTGTGCTATTCTAAAATCACTAGAATGGAATCAATAAGGTCAAAACGGTGGGCGTAGTTCGGCCGCCAAAATAAGAATATGACTTTGCGATAAGATGTGAGCGTCAACACTAACACATCACATAATATATTGTGAAATAATGTTCCGCCTAACTTTAGCTATATAACGTTATCAAACTCAGTGAATCATAATACCTGTAACGTTATTTCCGTAAACGTTGGTAACATTTGCCAACATTCTCATTGTCACACTATCACACATTCACAATTCACACTTACATACACTCATTCACCAATGTAACCTTATTGGACAAGTAGGAGTGGAAAATCAAATGGTCTCAGCCAGGCTCAATGAGGCTAATATTAAGTGCCCTCTGAAAGCAGTAGGTCAACAAGACATTATGAACAAATTGATGTCAATACATAAGTTCTGAAGTTTGTTTCGCACTCAAGTTTTTTATTTTTTCAATACATTTTTCAATTACCTATTGAAATTCACCTGACCTCCAATTCACTGCGTGTGCATGCACACACCATCCACGTACAACTGAAAAATCCTAGAGGAATTCTGTACCATGATGTATACCGCTAGTCAGTGGTACCAAAGCTATATGGCTACATAAATAAATCATAATATTCTCTATTATCTCGTTATAATATCAATGCAAAAAATGCATTATTCGGGCATTACAGTGTAACTGGGAAACTGTGCAAACATTGTCATCATAGAAATAGCCTAAATCATAAGATTGAGGTGTTTTCGCAACTTCAGCATATATGATTTTGATGTTTATTGCAGCTTTGGCAATATCTGCTGCCTTTACTTCGAAACACAGCTCCACTCACTCACCGGCGATGTCTCTGTGCCCATCTGTACATTGTGTGGCACAATAGCCTTCAGTGTTGATAGGCTACTACTCGTCACGTGTAACCATTCAGATAGTGCTGTGGGCGGGACATTGCTTGAGACCACAGAGTGGTGACAACAGACAGAGAAGTGGCTGCATCAGAGCCAAAGTGGCGCATTTAAAAATGGATTTACTGTATCGACAATCAGACAAAAAAAATACAGATACTGATAATCTGTAAAATGCTGAATATTGGCGCCGATAATCGGCCAGGCTGATAATCAGTCGACCCCTAGTAAGAATATAGGAAAGTGTATTACCGGTCTTCTCTGGCTCGTCGGGGGCGGTGCCAGCGATGCCGCTGCTCTCCAAGCCAAAAGCAGGGTCCACCTTGCCAGTGCTGCGGGCCGCCTCCTGCACCTTCTTAACGTGAGCCTCAACCAGCTCGGCTGGCACCTCCTCTCGCACACGGGAAAACTCCTCTGGAAGAGAAAAGAGACAACCCGTCTATTACACTGATGAGGGCAATGTTCAACCATTACATTGTTCTACTGCCTTCCTCCTACTCCTCACCCAGGGCGGCCTTGGCAGCGGCTGAAGCAACGCGCGGATCCACAACAGAGGCCAGGAAGGCGACCGTGCTCATAACAGGGTTACCGGACTGGCTGAAGGGCACGGGCTGGTATGCCAGGGGGCCTAGCAATGCCTCACTGCTCTCCAGGTAGGGATCCTCAATAGGCAGCCGGAGGAAATGAAGGATACACTCGTCTTGAGTGCGGGACCCAATATGTTCTGAAACCTTATTCCAGTCGTCCTTGTACATCTCCAGCGCCTAGGGGAGAGGGTGTGAGGGAGTAATGATAACATAATTAAGGGGATTTCAATTTATTATGTTTTTATTTTATCAGTAAATCGTAGCACAGGTAATAACTGCATATAAACACAAATGTTACCCTTTAAAATGAGCAGCAATTAAGGGTGTATTTTAAAGAGGTTATTGAGGGTTACCTCCAGCAATAATAAAGTCTCCTGCTCACTCCATTCTCTGCCACTGCTGGTTCCTTTGTTCTGTCAGAACAAAAAAAAGGACAAGAATGTTTTACCCAGTTAGAGGTACAAAATTAACAAAAATAGAAATAAAAAATCGTAAAAGCGCAAAACAATTTATGTACAAAATGCATAAAAACAAACTGATAATACATAAATGTAACTGTTGTGTAATAGTAAAACACGTTAAAACAACATGAACACGTAATTATGGATGGACAGCCACTACATGAAGATTACTTGCTGTCCTAGACTTCCTCCATTTAGACAACTTATTACTGACATAGGCTCGGTGGAGCGCCAGAGCATTACTTATTAGTCTGTGAACGTTTTTACATAAAACATTTTTTAAATTAAGTCGTAATTCAAAAACCGTACATGCTAGACATACCGTTCATGTGTGCTTTATATATTGTGATATTTTTATACAACATAGCATATTTATATAAGAATGAATAAACTGTTTTTCACACTTTCGAACGTCCTCACAGATCTCCATATGTACTCTACAAACACGGGTCATCAAAATCATGCTTTTTCAAATGGCTCATACAACTTGACATGCTGGATTATCTATGAAAAATGGCATATCATATTAAGGGATGTATGCGTTATAATAAAAAATGCTCAAAGGATCATCTTTGTCAGCTTTTAAATTAGACACTGTTCCAACAGCTTGGACAAACATAACAAATATTGTATTAATTTAATTTTTAAGTTATTGAGGTTTTAGCGCAACTGCCATAGTCAAGTTGTAGCTCAGTGATCAGTTATAGTAAAGATATGGTTGAGGTATGTACATACTCAGGAGAGCATACTGATTTAAGTCGCAAAGTTTCATCTTGATAGCATTAATACTTTGAGAATTGAAATGCATCATGGACTATGGAGCCTCATTGACTAACCTCATTGATTGTGAAATTGTAACCAAGTAACCGTTT